>JARJHM010000849.1:0-126138 GCA_033356055.1 Carex pumila
AAGCATTGATCTCCGCTCCCATCCTGCAACCACCAAATTGGAACGAATCTTTCGAGATTATGTGCGATGCGAGCGATTACGCCATTGGAGCAGTGCTAGGGCAACGAATTGACAAAAAGCCGTGCGCCATCTACTATGCAAGCAAAGTTCTAGATGAGGCTCAAGTCAATTACACCACTACCGAAAAGGAGCTACTTGCGGTGGTCTTCGCCATCAACAAGTTTAGGCCTTACCTAGTTGGTTCCAAGGTGATAGTCTACACGGATCACGCCGCTTCGCTATCTTCTCACGAAAAAAGATGCCAAACCCCGACTCATCCGTTGGATTCTCTTACTCCAAGAGTTCGACCTGGAGATAAGGGACAAGAAGGGTACCGAGAACCTTGTAGCTGACCACCTTTCGCGCATCAAACCTGAACCAAATGAAGACTTACCCATTGATGACTCTTTTGCCGATGAGCAGCTCTACCAAGTGGGTAAAATCGAATACCCATGGTTCGCGGATATTGCCAATTTCCTTGCATGCGGAGTTCTACCACCCTACCTCACATACCAACAACGGAAGAAATTCTTTGCGGATACCAAACACTATTTTTGGGATGACCCATATCTTTTCAAGCTTGGTGTCGATGGGATTCATAGGCGTTGCATTCCACAGGATGAGGTTCAATCAATTCTCCACCATTGTCATTCATCACCATATGGAGGACATGCCTCAACCAACAAAACCGCCGCCAAAGTCCTGCAAGCAGGTTTCTTTTGGCCGACTCTTTTTAAGGATACGAGGCAATTTGTTGTCTCTTGTGATAAGTGTCAAAGGTTGGGAAGCATCACCAAGCGACATGAGATGCCTCAACAAAGTATCCTAGAAGTCGAATTGTTCGATGTTGGGGGATTGATTTCATGGGGCCATTCCGAGTTCATGCAACAACAAATACATCCTTGTAGCAGTGGATTATGTCTCCAAATGGGTAGAAGCAATACCAAGCCCAGGGGCCGATTCAAAGACCGTCAAGCGCCTCTTCCAAAAGATAATCTTCCCAAGATTTGGTGTTCCAAGGGTGGTGATTAGTGATGGGGGCTCCCACTTCATAAACCGCTCATTTGAAAGTTTAATGGAGAAGTATGGTGTCAAACACAAGGTGGCAACTCCGTACCATCCGCAAACAAGTGGCCAAGTTGAAGTGTCAAACCGAGAGATCAAGCACATCCTCCAAACTGCTGTAGGATTGACCCGAAAAGACTGGAGTCTGAGGCTAGATGATGCACTTTGGGCATACCGCACGGCCTACAAGACACCAATTGGCATGACCCCTTTCAAGCTTGTCTATGGCAAGCCATGCCATTTGCCAGTCGAATTGGAGCATAGGGCATTCTGGGCTATTAAGTCCCTCAACTTTGACATGCACCAAGCCGGACAAAAACGCATCCTCGACTTGCATGAACTTGAGGAAATCCGTCTCAATGCGTATGAGAATGCCAAAATCTACAAGGAGAAGACAAAACAATGGCATGACAAGCACATCATACGAAGGGAGTTTAATATTGGTGATTATGTTTTATTGTTCAATTCACGTTTTAAACTCTTTGCAGGCAAACTCAAGTCCAAATGGAGTGGCCCGTTTCAGGTGAAACGCGTGTTTGAACATGGGGCGGGTAGAAATCTGGAGCGAACGAACTGGGCGCTTTAAAGTAAATGGCCAGAGGCTCAAGGTGTACAATCATGGAGAACCGGTTGAAGGGAAGATTAACATCTCCCTTACCGATGCACAAATGAACTAAAAGAGGAGAATGGTCGAGCTCGAGACCCTAAAAAGAGCGCTTCTTGGGAGGCAACCCAAGAAATTTACCTTTTTGCAATTTTAAATTTCAGTATTTTTAAATTTATTTTGCATTTAGATAGGTTAATTTAGGTTTTTCAGAAGATTTCAGGCTTCTTTGCGGGCCGCAATAATTTTATTGCGGGCCGCAAAGAAGCAGTCAGAGAGTAAAAAAAAAAAAAAAAAAAAAAAAAGTCCATTGCGGCCCGCAATGGAGGCCGAACAACGCGAATTTGTGATAAAGGGGGGGCCTTTTTGCAAAAATCTCTCTCTCTCTCTCTGACCCCTTCCCCATCTCTCATTTCTCTCATCTCTCTCCTGATTTCTCTCCTCTCCATCTCTTTCTCTCCACGCTCTCTCACATCTCTTTCTCCACTCGCTCTACAATATCTAAATCTCCATCTCTCTTTCGCTCATCCTCTCTCAATCCCTTTCTTAATCTCTCTCTACTCTCTACAACCCCCTCTCTCAACCCTAAACCCGCATTTTTCCGCCTCTCCACCGCGGTTATTGCGGCCCGCAACACCAACTCATTGCGGCCCGCAACACGGCAGCCAGACCAGCCCCTTTCACGCAGATTTATTGCGGCCCGCAATTCCATTTATTGCGGCCCGCAATCAAGTAGTCAGAGAGGCGTCCTATTGAAACAACTTATTGCGGCCCGCAACCAGGCTTATTGCGGCCCGCAATAAAGCTCACAGAAGGCATTAAAAGGCTGATTTCTCCTGGAATTTGGCGGATTGACTCGGCGTTTGGACTTCTCGGTTGCATCTCCACTTCACATTGGTTTCATTGTGCACATTTGGTTGTATCTCTAACTCTTTCTTCTCAATTTATTAATCAAAGTGAATCAATTGTGAATTGTGTTTGAATTGAGTTAGGATTTAGAGGTGTGATTGCTTAAGTTGTACCAAATTGAGAATTGTGTTTAAATTGAACCAATTGAACCAATTGAACACCAATCATGCCACCAAAACCAAGGGGCAAGGGTAAGGCAGTAGCAGAGGACGATTTCATCCCCTCAAAACGTTCCAGACAATATCGGGGAGGGACCAATACCAACAGTGGGTCTGGTGATATTGAAATGTCTGACCAACCTGACTGGACCACTCTACCTCAAGATCAGTGGCCTGAAAGCCGTGACATTGACTATGGTCTTAGGTTTGTGCATCCAAAAGCACGAGAAAATTTCCAAATTCTTAGAACCAAAAAGGTTGTCCAGCCCAAATATGTTCACATACCTACCCTTCAGCAGTTGGGTATTTTGGATGAGGTTCATTCCCTCATGTCTTCCCTCGGTATTTGGGACTACTGTACCAGACCATTTCCTGCATACCGCACCTTGACCTATGAGTTTTTGTCTACTCTGCACATGGAGGATGACGTTTTATTGCAGTACTATCTGGACGGTGCAGAGTACCAGATCACAATTGAGGAACTTAACAACCTCCTGGGGTTTCCTCACCAGCCTGATGCCGTGACGGTGCCAAATTGGGAGCCGGATTCCAGCTTCTATGACTTCTCCTGCCAGCTGATTGGTGGTCCGAGGCGGACATACAAGGCCAGTCAGATCAGCCACCCGGTGTTTCGCTACATCCAGCGTGCTCTCTCCTTCACCATCTTTGCACGCGGTGAGACGGTAGGCACCATGGGCGAGTGCGAGACATACTTCATCTACGCCATGATCCATGCCCTGACCAGTCCCGAGAAATTACCCCACGTTGGCAGCTTCTTCATCGACAATCTCCTGAACGTGAGGACAAATGCCACTCCGGGCGGTATGATCTCCTGCGGGGGCTTTGTGACCCGTCTTGCCATCTATCATGGGGTCATTCCTGCAGACGGGCCAGTTTTCAGAGTCCTTGCCCATCGCCTCCAAAAACAGTCCGAGTTCATAGACATGGCGTATCTTCAGTCGGCTGGCATCTTCTCTCGCGTCGGCAACTCTTTCTTCTTCATCTCCAGCGGTCGGCAGATTCCAGTGCCTCTCCCGATACCGGTCGATAGGGCAGATCCCTCCACTTGGATTCTGCCTCTTGACATGGCACAACCGCAACATCCTGCCGCACAAGCCGCTGTTGATCCATTTGGGATCCCTGGGCCTGAGCAGCCTCAGCCTCCTCCTCCGTTTTGGGCTCCCGGTACTGACCAAGTGACCCCGCAGCAAATGTACGAGTTGATGCAGACTATGAACACCAACATCACAAAGCTGCGCGACTATGTGGATGAGCGGTTCAACTCTGTCGATCGACAGATTGCCAATCTCCGTACTCACATAGGAGGGCAGTTTACTGAGCATCAGACCTACATGACGGGTCAGTTCAGCACTTCTCGCTCTGACATGACTCGGCTCACCGAGCAGATGGGGCGTATGCATGTCCAGTACACGGACCTTGCAGGGACGGTGGATGAGATAGCTGAGCAGCAGCATGCCACCTAATATAGGACGGACCGCATCTATGGGCATATGTCTGACTCCGGCTTTGTTTCTGCTGACCCGATACCGAGGCGCCGTCGACCTACGCGTCCATCACCATCAGCGATTGGTACATCTTCTTCTCAGGGGGCTGCGGATCCACATCTACCACCTCCACCCGCCTGATTTCATTGTGAGTTTCTTTCTCTCCACTTTTTACCTTTCATTAGCTTGTTTCTTGCACCGGGTCGGTGCCAATACTTAGGCTTGGGGGGGTAAAATGTAGGAATTGTATCTTAGTTTTAAGCTATTTATTCTTTTCGTATAAAAAAAAATGGTAAGTTCTGTGCTATTTAGGGTAAAAACAATTAAATTTGAATGTTTTGAGAGAATGTCACAATCTAAGTGGGGATTTAAATGGTATAACCACATGGCGCAAGTTGGCATAATAATTAGTGAATTTATGTTTTATGACACTTTAGTACCTGTGGTCTTAAATTAGAACCTCTCTACATGTTGAAAATCAAGTCTCAGACGCGCCATGCCAAGAGTTACCGAAAGGCTTGGTGCCGTAGGAAACTTTGCGCGAGACTCAGAAATTCTTTTCTAATCGGACTTAATTGAACAAAGGTGTAGGCTGAAAAAAAAAAAAAGGGTGAGCTATGTTGGATTGAAGTCCTTAGGACAGATATATCCGCATAATAAAAAATATATATATATATATAATAATAAATAAATAAATAAAAATGAGTGGAAAAATGAGTGAGCCGAAAATAGACAGATGCACAAGTAAAAAAAAAAGAGTCAAAGCATCAGGCACAGTCTACACCCCTAACAAAAATTAAATTTTTAAAAGGATTTTCTGGAATTGGTTGTCACTTGTAGAACGGGGGAGAAAAATTTAGGATTAACTAATTCTGAAGTGTCATATAGGTATAAACTTGCTTAATTAAAATCGAAACGTGCGTTTGTGAGGTGAAGAAGATCATTGAAAGAAACCCGCATAATTGTTTGACACACTCATGCTTTGAATTAAATTGTTTGAACACTAAATTGCCTTGACTGACCAATTTTATTTTTAAAGTCTTTAGGATAGTTTAGATAACTTGGTTTGAGATACATAGACAAAATCCGGGAATCCCTGTGAGGGTTTAGACTTGCTTGGGACAAGCAAAGACTAGGCTTGGGGGAATTTGATAAGCCAAAATGATATATGTTGAAACCTAGGGTTTGTTGTGTAAATTAAGCCGAGTTTTGTTGAAATTAGAATTTAATTAGGTTAGAAATGTTTAAAAGTTCAAGTTACTGCCCTAGCTGTGTTTATTTTGTAGGCAATCAAGTGCTTGGAGCTTAACGGAGGAAGACGAGCTATCTGGAGCAAGAAAGCATGAAGTCTGGCGAATTTTCACTTTTATTGCGGGCCGCAATTATTTTATTGCGGGCCGCAACCAACTAGTCAGAACAGATTTGCAGAACAGAAAAAATTTGTATTATTATTGCGGCCCGCAATAAACAGTTTCAGAGCGAGATTTTTGCTATTATTAGTTGTTTTTATTTCTGGAAAGGACACGACTGTTTTGGGGGACGAATTTTAGACATTAGAAAGAGAGAAAAACACAGGAGAAAAAGGAGAGACAAAAGGAGGGAGAAGAAGATAGCGAATTCTTCGAGCGGTTACATTGATTTCTTTCTTTTAGAACTCTTTTACTTGTTATTTCTCTTGTGTGCTTCAGCCATGATTGGCTAAGGTTATTTCTAGGGTTGATTAGGGTTAGAACTTGAAACTTATGTCATGGATTAGTTGATTTTATATTATATTTACTTGTTCCTTAGTATGATCTTTTCTTTATATTATTTGGTTGTGATGACTTAATCGAAATTGTATGAAACCCTAAGATTCGGTATTTACAATTGAGAAATTGAATATTTAGTCCTGACCATAAAGAAGAGGGTATTTGATAGGCTAAGTACCGAGAGGCGACGCTTGTCTTATATGGGCTTAACCCGATAGGTTAGAAAATTGTACCAAGTACCGAGAGGTGACGAATAGCTTTCTATACCAATTGGGACAGTTAAAAGACTTAATAACTTTGGATTAGTGTAACCAAGTATCGAGAGGTGACATTTATACTAATTTAAAGACGGTATTAACATAGAAATATCACTTTATACCGATAACACTAGACTGTGCCTTCATAATTATAAAAACAACCTTAATAAATCAATTAATCGTGACATTAGTGGATAGGAACCCTAAGAGACCCTAATTTCTCATTCTTGCTTTAAAACCACATTTAGACCTAGAATTTAGTTAATTAAATTTGATCACCGACAAACCAAACCATCATAAAAACAAACAAATTTCTTTTATTTCCTTTTGCTTAATTAAATTAGTTAGGTTAGGTTTAATATTCCGAATTGTCCCTGTGGAGACGATCCCTAAGTACTACTTGACAAGGTTGTATACTTGCAACCGAATTGAGGGTAAATTAGGATTTATTACTTGTGTAGTAATAATTCACATCATGGAGTTAGTGGATGCTATATTTGGATTGTTTTCCATGATGCCTTGTCCATGTTTGACTGTAAAAACGTGTCCTTGGTGCGCCAAAAATAGAAACCGTGTTGAAAAAAGTGTATTTCTGGCTGTCTGCGAGTTTAGTGCGTCTCACTATCTCCAAATTTTCTTTTTTAGTTTCTCATGTTGTAGATCTTCTTCCTAGCTTTCCAAAAAGTGGTCGCAAGCCTTAATCGGAGTTACGAGTTAAAAGTTATGGCTATTTTAAGTTTAGGCTGCAGTTATGCGTTCTGCTACAGTGCGACCAGGCAACCCGCACTGCTACAGTACAATCCGTACTGGAATCCGCATTGCTACAGTACCATCCGCACTGCGTCTTCACAATCCGTACTGGGATCCGCACTGCGTCTTCACCATCCGCACTGCGGATGCATCGAGATCCGCACTAGGCTCGGACTTTTTCTGTGCGACCATAGTGTGGCTGCATCGAGATCCGTGCATCCGCACGGATTTTGATGTATAGCTTATTATACCTTTTTAAAATTGGCGCGCGTTCAGAAATTCATCTAAGTACTTATTTTGGCCATATTCCAAACCGTGTGTTCGCAGTGGGCATTTTTCTTCGGTTTTGCACGGATTTTGATGTATAGCTTATTATACCTTTTTAAATTGGCGCGCGTCCAGAAATCCATCTAAGTACTTATTTTGGCCATATTCCAAACCGTGTGTTCGCAGTGGGCATTTTTCTTCGGTTTTTCTTCATTTTTCTTCATTTCCTGTAAGTTAAAACCAAGCAAACGCAGTAACTTGATCCTAGGTGTAATCTATTCACTTTATATTCAAAATACAAGATATTTGGTGTTATTTCGTGATAAAAATCAGATCGAATATGTATATAATTTAGGTCTATCAAGGACACGCTTGTTTCCAGCTGCAAGTAGGTCCATGTTGATCGATCTTGTGGCCCAAAATGCCTTGTGCTCAATTTCAACAGGAAGGTGACACAGCTTTCCATATATCAGCTTGTAAGGGCTCATGCCAATCAGTGTTTTGAAGGCAGTGCGGTAAGCCCAAAGTGCATCATGCAGCTTAAAAACCCAATCCTTCCTTGTTCTTGCCACTGTTTTCTCTAATATCGACTTGATTTTCCTGTTAGAAATCTCAGCTTGGTCATTAGTTTGAGGGTGATAAGAAGTAGATACCTTATGAGTCACCCCATGTCGGCTCAAGAGATTGTTGAATTGTCGATTGATGAAGTGCTTGCCTCCGTCACTGATGACAGCTCGCGGCACCCCAAAACGAGGGAAAATGACCTCATTGAAAAACCTTTTTACCGAATTCGAGTCAACCTTGCGGCATGCCATGGCTTCCACTCACTTTGACACATAGTCAACTGCCAATAAGATATACTCATTCCCTCGAAAGGACGGGAATGGACCCATGAAATCAATGCCCCAAACATCAAAAATCTCTACCTCAAGGATGAAGTTGAGAGGCATCTCATTTCGTCTCGTCATGTTTCCAGTTCTTTGGCACCTGTCACAAGCTAGAACAAAAGATCTTGCATCTTTGAAAAGAGAAGGCCAAAAGAAACCAAATTGTAATACCTTGGCAGTGGTCTTGGAGTATGAAGAGTGACCTCCATAAGCGGATGAGTGGCAATGTGTAAGAATAGAACCTGTTTCCTCGTGTGGAACACAGCGTCGGTAGATGCCATCAATTCCCATCTTGAAGAGGTAGGGCTCATCCCAAAAGTAGTACTTGGCATCGGACTTGAGTTTCTTCTTCTGCTGGTGGGACATTGTGCCAGGCAACTCTCCAGAGACTAGGTAATTTACGATGTCGGCATACCAGGGAACTTGCTGTCTGCTCTGGTGGGTCTGTGTACGGTCCGTATGGATCTGTGTACGGGCCGTATGCTGTATCATGCAGACCGTATGAACTTCTGTACGGCCCGTATGAATCTTTCCCAAGTTAGAACTGATTGCAAGGAGCTGTTCATCAGGGAATAAGTCATTGATTGGAAGTTTAATTGTGGTGTCCTCTTCCCAACGAAGCCGGGACAGATGATCCGCCACAGAGTTTTCGACTCCTTTCTTATCCTTTATCTCAAGATCAAACTCCTGCAAAAGAAGAATCCATCTAATCAGTCTTGGTTTTGCATCTTTTTTACTCAAAAGGTACCTTAGTGCGGCATGATCCGTGTAGACCACTATCTTTGAGCCCACCAAGTATGATCTAAATTTGTCGAGGGCGAAAACAATAGCGAGAAGCTCCTTCTTGGTTGTGGTGTAGTTCATTTGGGCCGGATCTAGCACCTTGCTAGCATAATAAATAGCACACGGTTTCTTCTCTTTCCGCTGCCCAAGAACTACTCCAACTGCATAGTCGCTTGCGTCGCACATCAACTCAAATGGTAGAGACCAATTGGGTGGCTGTAAGATAGGTGCAGAAATGAGGGCTTCATTTAAACTGCAAAAAGACTTGACACAATCATCAGTGAAAACAAAATCAGAATCTTTAATAAGTAAATTGGTCAATGGTTTCGCAATTTTTGAGAAGTCATTTATGAAACGGCGATAAAAACCTGCATGTGCAAGAAAACTTCGAACCCCCTTGACATTCGTTGGGATTTCGAGTTTCTCAATCACCTCAATTTTCACTTTGTCAACCTCAATCCCCTTAGAGGTGACAACATGTCCCAAGACAACTCCTTCTTGAACCATGAAATGACATTTTTTTCAATTGAGGATTAAATTCACCTCTTCACATCGCTGCAAAATCTTACACAAATTAGCCAAACAAGAATCAAAACAAGTACCATATACAGAAAAATCGTCCATAAAAATTTCAACTTCTTTCTCAATAAAATTAGAAAAGATAGCCATCATGGCTCTTTGAAAAGTAGCAGGTGCATTGCAAAGACCAAAGGGCATTCTACGGTATGCGTAGGTACTGTATGGACATGTGAATGTGGTCTTCTCTTGGTCCTGCGGGTGAATGGGAATCTGAAAGAAACCTGAATAACCATCAAGATAATAGAAATATGAGTGATTAGCAAGCCTTTCAAGGAGTTGATCAACAAATGACAAAGGAAAGTGATCTTTGCGTGTGGCCGCGTTGAGCTTCCGGTAGTCAATGCACATCCTCCAACCGGTTGCAATATGTGTTTGAATCATTTCATCTTTCTCATTTTTCACCACTATTGCTCCCCCTTTCTTGGGAACCACATGGACGGGGCTCACCCATTTGCTGTCAGAAATCGGGTAGATAATACCTGCTTCATAAAGTTTTAAAATTTCTTTCTTTACTACCTCTTTCATATTAGGGTTAAGCCGTCTTTGGTGTTCAACTGAAGGCTTGTGGTCATCCTCTAGCAAGATCCTATGTGTGCAAATGGCTGGATCGATCCCCTTCAAGTCTTTGATAGAATATCCAATTGCACCTTTGTGGGTCCTTAGCTTCTCCATGAGCTTGGCAGTTTGGTGAGGGGTCAATCCTGCATTTACAATAACAGGACATTTCTTTTCTAAGTCAAGGAATTCATACCTGAGAGTGGATGGGAGAGGTTTTAATTCAGGAGTTATCTGCTCTGTCTGGCTGGTTGTACGGCTCGTATGAATTTTGTGCGGGCCGTACGCCTCAGCTCCAGCCTGAGCTTTTGGTTCCTTCTCAATCTCCAGCTTCTCTGTTTGAATTTCCTCTTGCATACGGTCCGTATGATCTAGGTACGGCCCGTATGACAATTTTTTCAGACAGACAAGTGCTATGTCTGCCATGCAAATCATCTCAGTCCCGCTTTTTTCATCCTGCAAGTCAGATAAAAATTCAAAATGATACCTTAGCGAGTTGTTGACTTGCTCCAGAAAATTTTCTTCAACCAATTCATCAATCACGTCGACCATATAACACTATTCGGGTTGAGCGGGATACTTCATTGCTCGATCGATTTGAAAGTGAACTTTCTCATCTCCAATGTTCAAGGTTAGAGTCTCATTTTTCACATCAATCAGTGCCCCAGCGGTTCTCAAAAATGGTTTCCCTAGAATGATAGGGACCTCCTTGTCTTCCTCCATTTCCATCACAACAAAATCACCAGGCACATAGAACTTACCGACTCGAACCGGTACATCTTCTACAATGCCAAGTGGTAGTCTCACCGACGGATGGTGGCCTTGCCAATCGTGCATGGGATAGAGAACTTACCCGGATCTTCCAATTTCAGTGGAAGCTCACTTCTCAAGATAACACTGCATTGCTCAATCAATTTGACCATCTCATGCCCCCCAAGCTTCGTTTGTTGGATAAGATATCCTTGATAAACTTAGCATAGGTTGGCATTTGAGTCAATGCCTCGGTGAATGGAATGGTAATGTGTAATTGCTTCATAACTTCGATAAACTTGAAGAACTGTTCATTGAGTCGGGTTTCAGCTAATCTCTGTGGGAATGGAACTGGTGGCCGGTAAGGTGGTGGTTTCTCGGTCACCTTCTTTTTCTGTCGGTCAGCTTCATTTTGTACGGGCCATACGGGATCTATACGGACCATATGGTTTATCTCTTCATTCACAACTTCAATCGGATCAGGCTCTGACTGTTCTGAAATCACAGGGGGAGCGATACGGGCCGTATGGTCGGCTTCTGGCTCGACAGGCATGGCTGGTCCTTGGTACTGTGTCCCACTTCACAGTGTCACCGCTTTGGCCTCCTCCCTATGGTTCTCTGGTTGGCCTGGTAGCATCCCAGGTTGTGGTAGTGCGGTTTGGCTCCCATTTTGAGGTTTGTTTTGGGCGGACAAATTAGCCAATTGAGCACTGATTGCTTGCATCTGCTCGAAGAGCATTTGATTCATCTTCCCTTGCTCATGCATAAAATTTTCCACTACAGGGGTAGCATAGGGCTTAGATGGTCCAGAGTATGGTGCACGATTGTTCGAGTTATTGAATGCAGCATTGTTGTAGAAGTTGCGGTTGTTGTTGTTACTAGAAGGGTTGTTGAAGTGTGTGGGATTGTTTTCCTTCCACCTCCAATTCTGTTGTTCAATCGGGTCCTTGGAATAGGTTCAATTGAAAGGAGGTTTTGGAAAGTAAGATGGCTCATTGTTGAGAGAATTTACTTGCTCGGGCTCTTCATCTCTTTGCGCAAGCGGGCAATTCTCATATCCGTGCGCCTCGTCTCCACACATAACACAAGGTTGTGGTTTCTGATTACTGACCGCTTTGACACTCATCTTGTCAAAAGCCCTCTGCATGGCATCCATCTTGGTAGTGAGAGCAGTGATCTGATCGACCTCTAGTTGGCCTCCTCCAGTCACTCAAGTGTTCCCTCGGCCGGACCATTGTTGGTTGGTTGCCATATTGTCGATTAAGTTCATTGCCTCGGTAGCCTCTCGATCCATGAGAGCTCCACCTGCAACTGCATCTACAGAAGTACGAGTTGTATCAGTTAAACCAGCATAAAAAGATTGAACAAGTAACCATTCGGGAATACCATGATGTGGACAAGAGTATTACAATTCCCTAAACCTTTCTCAGGCCTCATTCAGTGGTTCATCAGGCCTTTGTCTAAAACTGGTCAGTTGGGTCCTAACGTTGGCAATTCTCTTATGGGGGAAAAATCTGATCAAAAACAGTTTGGACAGATCCCTCCAAGTGGTAATTGAATCCTTAGGTAATGACCCTAACCATTTCTTGGCTTTATCCCTAAGAGTAAAAGGAAATAAAGCAAGCCTAATGTAATCAGCTGTTGCGCCATTAATTTTAATTGTGGCACAACACTCAAGAAAAGTTTGAACATGGGCATGCAGATCCTCATGATCCATGCCATGGAATGTATTTTGCTGGACAATGTTGACAACACTCGGATTGAAGTTGGATTGGTTGCCGACAACCCTTGGAAGTCGGATTGCTCCTCTAACATCTCCTGCTCTCGGGATATTGAACTCTCGCAATGTCCTTAGCGCACAATCTGCTCCATCATCATCAGAGAATTGATCCTCTACTGGTTGTTCAATGATGGGTGTATCAACGATGGGGGGATCAACTCCGCCGTTATTCATTGCGTCTTGTTCTGGGTCTGTCTGTCCTCTGTTGTCGGCTTGTACGGGCCATATGGTTTTCGTACGAGCCGTACGGAGAGGTGACAGATGTGTGGGTGCTGGAACGAATGTGCTGGAAGTTTGCCCCTTGCTTCTGAGCTAGTAGTGGTTCTCGGGCTGTAACTTTTCCAGTATGTTCTTGCAAAGATGAAAAAAGAAAAACTAAAAATTAAAATCTAGAATTAAGAAAAAATCCAGAATTTTCGTTGCCGTTCCCCGGCAACGATGCCAAAAACTTATTCGCACAGAATATATGCTACAAAGTTTCAGTATAGCAAGTTATACCTTTTAAACATTTGTTACACTCTATCAAATCAGATAGCAAGTGAACTATCCTATCGATGAGTATGCTAAGGTATCGATTCAAGGGAACGGAAGAAAAAGACCAGACTTATCCTAAAATTACTTGAGATTCTAGAAGTGAGAGAGATTCATTTGGTTTGATTCTAACAATTCTACTAAATTATGACAAGTTTTAAAAGACAATAAAAAGAATTAAAGTTGTTTTTAATTAATAAAAAGGGGTTTTCAGGGTTCATATTTCATTTCTGTTCAGTTCCGAGGCATACGGCCCGTAGGGTTTCCCATACGGTCCGTATGGAACCCCGAGTTAATGCAACAACTATTGTTTTCTGTGTTGATGCTAATGTTTAGGGTTTCTATCGACCAGATCTAGATGCCTAACCTCAACTTTCGCATTTTGGCTTAGTACCCGATTACCGGACTCAAATACTTCCCTCTTAGATGCGTTAAACCTCAACTTTCGCATTTTGGCCTAATTTATCTAAGTTACTTGTTAGTTTACTAAAAGTATCCAAGGACTTTCGCCTCAAGGAAAGTTTCGCCTTTCGGGTACTCCTTGGTTTCACCCTACTTCATATACTTTATTCGGTTAGATTAAATGTCATAGACTTGGCTCCTAACACATAGATGTGTGCATTCATATAGAGGGATGACTAATCAATTCAAGCAAGCACAAATAAAGCAATCAAAATACTACTCAACAAAGTAAAAACAAAGCATTCAACACAAAATCCAAGTAGCATGCAACAAAACCAAACTAGAAACTACATGTTACCCCTAGAAACAAAGTAAATTAGCTACTCATGTTCATAAGATAATACAAATAACAGGAAATAAAAAAGTTCATGACAAAACAGTGAAAATCCGAAGATCCGTTGCAAACTCGCGTTTTTCACTTCTCTTCCTCTCTTCCTCCTCTTGTCTTTTGCTCCAAGAAAGGTTGTCCAAGTCCCAGTGGTGAATCCCCTTTTTTTGGTGAGGAATATCTCCTTTAATGCCCCCAAATTGCCTCCAGAGGTTTCCTTTTCGGCCTCCTTGAATTAAGCTGATTTCATATTCTAGTTGGATTTTCCCATTTAGCGTCCTACGGCCCGTAGGGAACCCCATACGGGCCGTATGCCTGTGTTTTGTCTTGGAGACTTGATGCCTCTGCTGTGGAACCTTCTGTGTGGTGGGGCAGGTCCTGTACGGCTCGCACGGTATGTCATACGAGCCGTATGAAAAGTAGTCAGAACCAGTTTTTCGCCCTTTTTTCCTTCAAAATACCAAACAAAGCAAGCAATACCACATTTCATCGAAATACAAGTATAAAGTCCACATTTATAGGCTTTAAAACACAGATTTTAGTGCGAATTAGGACTGTAAACTAGACATAATATGGAGATATCACCGTCATAAAAGTGTTTTTTCTCTCGCAAAAAGTGTCTACTTTGTTGTAGTATTAAAGCCGAATTGATCCAGATTCAACCCAGTCCGCTGGTGGGTTAGACGGGTCAATGGATCAAATGCATAATATGTTCCAACAGTTCTCCATGTTGCTAGCCAAACAAAATCCCTCATTTTCTGGTATCTCTTCAAACTCAAACAATTTAAATTTGTTAGATAAAATAATTATTGATAGTGGAGGTACGGACCATACGTTTGACAACCATACACTCCTAAAAAATTTAGACATGACCAAAAATAACCAATTTGTCTTGGTAGGTAATGATATGAAGGCTAAAATAAATGGTATATGTGAAACTAATTTTTGTAACAATATAATTTAAAACCTTTTCATGTACATATACCCTAAAATAATAACTATTGTCGATGATAAGACCACAGAATTAAAGGTTTGGTAATATATATCACCTTAGAGGCTGGCGAGCATGGAAATGTATGAACGCATGCATGTGTTTAATTAATTAATGTAATTAGTCAGCTTCAATAATACATATTTAATATATATACTCCGAAGTGCTTCATTCAAGCATAAAATTAGGCAAGGAAGAAATAAATATCTTAAAATTACAATCAATCCTTTAGGATAAATATATCTGAGTCTGATTAGTTAATATTAAACAGTCCAAATCATGCATGTTATATTTTCACGTACATATGCCTCTGAAATAATTTTGAAAGCAAACAAATAATTATTGCTATCATATATTCACATCCGTTAGTGAGCCCACAAGGAAAGAAAACAAATTACTAAATCGGTCGAAGTGATACATTGTATCCAGGGACCAAGGTACTGGCATAGCCCCTTGTTTTAGTACTACGAGCTATTGATACATTGTATGCAATTTTTTTTACTTCTATTGCTAATTATTTAGTGGTCCATATTATCATCTTTTAAAGAATACCAAGTCAAATGCCCAAATATATATTAATTAAAATCACTTTAAAAATCTAATGATAACGAGAGGGTATGGCGAGGATTTAATTTGCAATGATGATATAACAATCTCCATCCATTCATCCTCGTAAATCTTTCAAATTAATGCTAATCAATAATAAAAAAAAATCGCCCGTCAAAAGATGGATAACCTATTTCTCGCCCAGTGTGTTCCGCAAGGAAAAAGGTGAATTTAAAATAACAAAATAAAATATTAATTAAATAAAAGGATTCAAGAAAAAAAATCAGATTCTTACGGGGATATTTATTATTATGATGTTTTCATGGCGAGATAGTCTATTTTAGAAGTTTAAATAGGTACATTGGAATCTTTCTCTATATTAGAGTCAACCTGCCATATTCAATTTATTAGAAGTCAGTACTACTAGAAAACATAACAATACACGGTTCAAAAAGCTAATGACACACGGTTTCACGACTGTGTCAATGAGCGTTGTGTATAAATATATAGGTAGGTACATTATACATTGTCTATGAACCGTGTCTCTATAGTATTAACATATGCAATTCATACAAGTGAACCGTGTCAGATCTTAAAAAAAAAAAAAAAAAAAAAAGGACTGAAAATGATGATTTATACATGGTCAAAGTAACCGTGTATAATAAAAATGGTTATATACACGGTTTTTAAAATAAGAACCATGTATGAGTTTTGGAAAACATAGATGGTCAGTAATGCTAACTGTGTATGTTATTCTCTGTACAAAGTTTCCACAAGAAAATCGTGTATAATTGGAAATATTTTAAAAAAAAAATCGATTTATAATTGGTTAGCATTCATATTTGCTAGCCATTAAACATACAATATTAAACATTCATAATTCAAGAAATATTTACAACATAAACCAAACAATATTATTTCAAAACAGAGCATTCATATATGAGGAGGGATCAAGTTACAACAAGCATTATTTACATTTTCAAAGTCCAAATCATCGATCCAAACCGTTAGATGTGATCTCTACAATAAAATGTACTTGGAGACCAAATTTTACATTTTTTTTGAATTTTTTTACTATTTATTAAGATGGGTACAAAATTTAATGATATGAATTTGACTAGTTTTTGTACCCACCTTAATAAATAGTAAAAAAATTCCGAAAAATGTAAAATTTGGTCTCCAAGCACATTTTATTGTAGATAACACATCTAACGGTTTGGATCGACGATTTAGACTTTGAAAATGTAAATAATGCTTGTTGTAACTTGTTGTAACTCAAAAAATGTTGTAACTTGATCCCTCCTCAAATCATATACACCTTTCAAATGAAAGTATAGTTTTAGTTAACTACGGCATTTGTTTCTATTTTCTCTTCTGTGCACTTTTTCTGTTGTCGAAAATAGAAATTAAAAAAAAATGTGTGAAGTTCACAAAATAAAGTCCACTCACATTAATATAAAAGGTATTAGACACATCCTGCTTACTATTAGCCCCAAATATATAATAAGGACATAAAAGTACTTATTTAGGAATTAGTGATTATTCCGTGCAATATATATATATATATAAAGTATAGTTCTTAATGATAAATACAACAATATAAGAATGAAAAATCGACAAAAAAAAAAGAAAAAATAATGTGCAAAAGGAAAATGGAGATACGTGCATCACATGAAATTAATGCACGTGTCAGAAGCTCATCGATCTCCAGAATTGGTCTCTTAAAGAACAATATTGTAGATAATAACTGCATTAGTTGAAAATAGGCAGCTGTAGTCTTCTTAATTAATGTGTTTCACCTTCCAATCTAAAATCGTAACAACTTCTGCCATATGTTTGGTTGTCATTGTCACGAATTTAAGTTATTGTCTGGATTTCGGTACTCCGGCACTGTTTGGTTAGTTGCAAGAATTGAAGATGCATGCTAAGTACATGGCAGTATAGTTGCCTCGCGGAGTGTCTGTTTGGATCATTGTATCAAAATATCAGATATTATTGGAGTCACTGTTCTTCTGTTTAAATCACTGTAGGTGTCATGGTTAGTTACATATTATTGATTCAATAATTAGTTAATGTTGTCTCTCCCCAACAATGTAATTAATGGCTAGAGACAATCAACTTTTTACAGTCTTATTCAAAATAATTATGAGTCTTATTCAAAATAATTATGAATGGAGAAAAATATTAAACAGACCACATCATAATTTTGTCCTTGGCATGAATACAAATTGAACCACAGAATTATGAATTACAGCTTCGTCCATGGCATGAATACAAAATCATCACAGAGTTAAGAATTCCATAAATTGCAAGTTTTGGTTTTCACAGGGAAACTAGGAGAAACTTAAATACAAAATGGAACACTCATTAAGCTAGCAAGAATAAAAGCGTAAAACATTAATATTTCAACTCACCGAAACAGATTTAAAAGGAGCTCACGGTTATTTGCGCAGATCCTCTTCCCCTGCGTGGACGGTAATTTTGGGATTTTTCAGAAATCAATGGTAAGTTTAAAATTTCAAAATAATAAGATGTTAACTAAAAAAATTCCACTTAGCAATTTTTATCGTGTATACATTAGAATTTTAAAAAATGTTTATGTGGTTCAACATCCTCATAAATGCTAAATAATGTCACAGATTATACATTTTACATTTCAGCCTTCAATCTAAATTTTCTGATACCATCTTGTCAACTCACATGGTGCTTACAACGGAACAGTATGTCTTTTTTCTGTTACTTAGATTAGTGGTTTATTATTTTGCCTTACAAAACGGTAATAGGAAAAAAAAACAGAAAACAGAAAACAGAAAACAAAGTCTCCTGTCTTATTACTGCAGTTGTCCCTGCAGCAAATCTGACTGCCTTATGAGCCTCGTCAATTTGGCATATTGGCTCAACCTCTCCAACTAAATAGGAAAAATCAGCTGCATCATACAAACAGTGGAACTCCAGGGTATTGCACTTCGATCTGCATGCAAGAGGACGGGCAACAAAAGAACTGCAGTATGCATCTGTTGCATTGCTGGGTTTGCACCATTCTTCAATTTATTTGATCGAAATGTTTGATTGCACTTATGGAAGAGGACATTCAACAAAAGCTCTAGCATCTGTTGCCATTGCTGTGTTTGTACTGTTCTTCAATTATTTGATTGAAATGTTCAATCTTATTGAACTTCAACTTTATGATGACATTCTGTTCTGTCTCCGGATCTCGGATTGGAACCTTACAGCTAAGAGTTGATACGACTTTACTGATGGAGACTTGCAATTACGTGTAAATATATTTCTTTGTTTAATGAAAATTATTATTAGAGAATGGCTTGCTGCCTTGAAAAAAAATAGAGTTTATCCGATTTTAGTGGCATAGATTGAAACTTTCTTAGGATGACTTACTTAAAATTGTCGTTGTGATTTACTTATTATTTGTAATAATATCAAGAACTTTTCAAGTTCATTCAAATAGCCACATACATCTTCAGTCCTTTATTGCTCAAAAGGCTTGGCAAAAAGACAAAAGGGGAGTTGTTGGGAATGGCGGATATGATAGGCAACATGCCCACAAATTTGAAGGAAATGATACCAACTCCATTTACTGAATCAGGAGGCACACATGGCCTCCAGCCTGCCTGAAAAACTTGTCAGACTGGATCACAAACCATTGGCGCCTGTTGGACCCAACCAGTAGGTGGTCATGAAACTCTGGACCCAAGTTTCATTTCGAGTGTACCTAATTTGTTAGTTAACTACTACTTTCAGAATTCTTTATTCTCAATTTTATTCAGTTTACTTGAACTAAAGTTCTCTGAGGTATAGAGGCGTATTTTGCAATATTACATAATTTAAACGAGGTATATGCTATGCTAATATTCAGGAGGTGAAAAGAAGCTGCTCATGGAAGCCACCGGGGGGGGTGCTGTTGTAGTGGAGGAAGGTACACAGCTGATGGGGTATAGAGCAGCACCGAGTAGAGTGTGTTCTCCAATACAAGCGGAGGCTGTGGCACTTAGAGAGGTAATGTCTTTTGTTAAAAATCATGGTTTACAGCCATGTTCCTTCTATACAGATAGTCAGGAATTAGCTTTAGTGTGCTCGTCTCTGCATCCTCCCCTTGAAGCTGACTGGAGGGCCTATCGGGAAATCAACGAAATTTGGAGTTTGCTAAAGGAGAATGAATTTGATTGTAGGTATATTCCTCGAAGCCAAAATAGCATGGCTGACGAACTTGCAAAGTTAGGAAGTGTGCTGGATGAAGGGTGCTCTGGTTTTACTTTTCCATCTTTTAAATTCTGTTAATTTTGTTGAATGAGCAATGATGAAGCTAGGAAATCTTATGTAATATTGCAAGCATGTAAACTGGAAAATGCTGTGGAATACAAGCCTAAGGGCATCAAATTTTGCAAAAAAAATAAAGAAGCTGCTCTTAATCTGTTATTGTAATTTTATTTTTAGCTGCTCTTAATGTATTAATACTAAATCTATATAGTATAACATCGGTACAAGATATCGCATGACACTAACTTTAAAATTGACTTAATAAACTTCAAACGACTAATCCAAACCATTCAAATCAATTTACTTTATGAGTAATACATTTACATACAAAAATTTTATATTTTCGAGTTACTTTAGTATCAAAACAAACAGTAAAAATGTTAAAAATAATGAATGTATTAAAATTAATTTAAAAACTCACACATTTAACCGCTTGATATAATATCAAATAAATTCAAAATTTCATTAATCTTACATGCAAATGCACAATTAAATGAAGTAGATTGGTTTAAACAGTTTGAATTCACCGTTTGAAGTTGATTCAATAAGTTTTAATGTTAGTGTTATATAGTCTGAAATAACAATGATATTATACTAGCCAACACATTAATACTTCAAAAGATTTGCAATAACCATATTTTGCTACATGTTTTGTACATGATACCGAACAAAAAAACAAGTCAAAGCTCATGCACATACAAAAGCTTACCCACAAGAAAAAATATTAATTTACATAACATAATGCTTATGATCATTATTTATCTGAAGACTTGATCCAGGCTGGGATGACTTTCTAAGCAGCCGCCGTCTTGAGAGGCTTTCATGGCATGGTGTAAAGAAACAATGTGTCATGGCTTCTTCGGCTGAGATGCGACACCTTGGGTTTACAGTCAAGCACTTGTCAATTAGATCAAATAGATAGTCTGGTATGGCCTCGATGAAGTCAGGCCGGCGTGAATTGATTTCACACCAGACTCTTAAGTTCACTGTCTGCACATATTGCACATCAAATAACTCCTAGAAAAGGTAAGTTGATGTCACAAACTAAGTTCAATAATAACATACTGCAAATATTGAACTGAAAGAAGCAAGAAACTAAAGTTTGACTATATGTGCTAGCACCAGACGTGAATGGTATGGTACAAGTTTATGCAAATCCTGCCAATTGTAAGCCCTAATAAACTTAATTTAAATCATCCTAACCAATTGAGCCTCATTTACACTTCACACTGAACAGCATAATTACGTCTTATTTAGAAGAAATAGCAGAATTTCAGCATCAGTTGCCTTAAATATGATCCAAAAAGAGCCCTTGATTGATCCTACACTTTGCAGTTAATTACTGAACAAGACAAGGAAAAAAGTTGCAAATAAAGTGGTTTTGGTTAAACAGATATCTTTACCCGAATTACCAGGACAGTCGTTATTTCCTTTTTTTTCAGTAAGTCAAATATAGACAATTTTTACCTTGGGAAAGGAGGATTCACAGTTGTGTAACTTTGCTACTTCCCATAGATCTTCACTCCCTCTCAGCTTAGCAATTTCCTTTATGTTCCTGCTTTGTGTTAACAGCAAATTCAATCAGTAAAAGCCTACACTAATTAAAAATGCATACTGGCAAAAGACATAGGAAGCACCCCAAACAAACATCTGTTGTTTCTCATGAGTGTCAATAATGAGAAGATATGTGGGATTGTTTTGGTATTCTTTGAGAAAACTACCGAGGGGTATCCTTGGCACTTCCCAGGTCATAAAAGCATGCATGATATTTTAAGATTTTGTAGGTACAAAAAATAAATTGTTCTTTGTGCATATACTCTACAAACTTACTGCTCAGGATCGCCACCAAAGGGACATTTCCCAATAATCAAGTAAAGAAGGGTCACACCAGCTGACCATATATCCATCTTGCAACTTTGATGGAATGATTTGAAAAGAACCTGATAATATAAATCTTGAACTTTAATCTCAAGCACTATATGTTAAATGGCAATGGAGATTTCTTGACAAGTTTCAGAGAAGATAAACCTCTGGAGCACGAAATCCTTTCGTTCCTGCACAAGGACCTTCCTTCCTATGCTTTCCCTCCCCTGAACCCATAAACCAGAGAGCGATACATAAATATACACATACATGCCCATACATTCTCCTTTTATGTTTATTACATTCTTCTTTTCAAATCATTTTTTGTGGACATTAGTGACATTAGTTACAGGTATTGACTCAGTAGAGACATGTCTATACAGCATAATCACAAATTAGCAAGAAGAGGTATGGCAACTTGGGAGCACACTAATAACTTTGACATTAGTATGTTCTCTACAGACATGTCATTAAAATATTAGGGGGGCCTTCAATTTTGGCATAGAGGAGGGAGGGTTATTTTACAAACTTCTCAGGAGAAAACACCTACCTTTGATCTTCTGCACTCCTGAACCCGCAACAGCAGCACCACCACAATACAAAGGCATGGGCGTAAATATGACAAGACTCCTGCCACTTTTGATTGGTGGGGCCGTCACTCTCTTCCGCTGAGGTGTCGGGCCCACCACTTCCTTGTTCGGGCTACTTTGTGTGGTATCTTTTAAATAGTGCACCAACTCCTTTCTCAACGATTGGTACATAATTGGCTGCTTTCGTCTCTCTTGCGAGGTTCTTGTGCTGGTTGGGTCTTTCATAGAGGTCACGCCTGACGCATCAGCTGTTTTCTGAGAGTAATGATTTTTTTCATGTTTGTTTGCAACTTCTATTGGCTCTTCAGTTGACCTCTTCCTTTTCAAACTTAGGCTTTGCTTTTCCTTGGTATTGTTTGAGTTAGACTTAAGTGCAGAGAGATGAGCTGGATCTATTCTTGGTGCTGTGATCATGTAAATATCAAATTAATCAGCTTAAGGAACTTTGATATGGTATCATACGGAGCAATTAACTGTAAAATAAGCCCAATTAAGCGTACAACTAAGCACAATTCATCCCGAAATAACCCTGGTTCCTGCCCTATGATGATATTGAGAAAAAAGAACATGGCTAAACATAACTATAGAGAAGGCCGATTATAACCAAAATATATTTGCAAAACATATTAAAAACACTTTGGTCCTTGTGTCAGCTCCAACATGACTAGCATAACCATATGTTAACAAAATCTAAAGATAAAATATGGGATTGCACTTGAAGATAGATTGGAGTACTTACCATTTCTCACGAATCGTTGGTGGAGATCCTGTGCACAAATGGGCAAAGTAAATAACAGAATTTTTTTTTTAATTATTAAGTTAAGGCTATGTTTTGTGCAACTTACAATGGCTAGGTTGAAGTCAATGAGAAACCCCTTGTTCAATTTTCGAGAAAAGAGGAAATTGCCAGGCTTAACATCGCGATGTGCAATCCCCTAGTGAAAACAGAAACTAGAACACTTTAACTACAAAAATGAGGGAAACATTACTTTAGCAATGAAATTGGGGGACTATACCTGTTTATGCAAACTTGCTAGAGCTTGGAACAAACAGTAGCCGTACCAACGAAGTTCACGTACACTTATTTCCTTCTTTAAGATCTGAATGGATAACAAAAATATCTAACTTATATCACACCAAGGAAAAACATTCATTTCTCATACCAAACATAGTAAATAAATTTTCCTAGAATTGGATTTTTTTTTCTTTTAATTAACATTTATTAGATGGAAATTAGGAAGTATCAGAGAATCAAATTTAAGAAAGGAAGAATACAAATTATTTAAAGAAAGTATCCACAGAATCAAATTTAGGAAGGGAAGAGTACAAATTAGTTCTGAGTAAATGGGATAAGGGAAAAAAAATTGCCTCTGGTCTGTCATGATTAACATGCTCAAGAATAAAGCATTCAGAGTTGCCACTCTTAAATGAGTCTTCATACTTGATGACAAAGTTTCTACCTCTGAAATAAAGAAATGACAAACAAAATATAAGGTCTCAGAAATGAGTAAGTAATTGCATAGAAGGGCAACAGTGGTAGTCTATCAGTACCCAAATCGTTCCAGCATCTTCATCTCATTCTTGACATGATGGGAATTGGCATTTGGATGGGGACCTGATACAAAATGCAAGCTTTCACATCTAAGTACAATTGTGAGTTGATATTTCAATTTTGTTACCTTGTTATGAAATTAAGAAGGATAACAATCTATCCTTGCTCTAGCAACAACCCGTTTGCTTCGCAACCAGAACTCAAGACTGATTTATGTAACAACAATTAAAGTAAGGTAATGTTGAAGATTTGATCAGATAATTGAAATGGTACTTAATGAGATATGGGGTAATTGAAATGGACTTAATCAGATAATGATTTTAACAGAGTAAATTTGGTATAGCTCTACACATACATTTAACAGCAAATATTTTCCCATCCGATTTCCTCTTAGCCTTGTAAACAGTTCCGTAACCACCTATCAATATGTACAATATCAGAGCAAATAAGATTAATCAGAGTACAATTTGAAATGAAAAAAAAAATACTTAGAAATTTCTTTCTTTACCTGAACCTTCTTCTTCTTCAATGGTAAAGTCTTTTAAGTTTGGTAGTGGCTTTGACTCTATTTCACTCTACAGAATAAGCAATAAGCATTTAGCAAGGAGAGGATAATGGACCATATAAAAGGTACATTCTACAAGATATCTCAATTTTCTTCCAAGGAAATTGTTGTAAAATGAGAAAGAAATGTTGTATTTAGTCAATAGATAACATAACATTGCTACCAGGGAAGTCATCATATGGTATTCCCCACATCTGTAATTAACCTCAATTTATTTTGATGAACCCACAGTGCAATTGGCCTTAATCCCCCAATTTTATGTACACCAATTCATAATAGTAAATAATCTGACCTGTAGATGGCACCAGAATTTACAATGACAAAAGCTTAAATTAAGCAAAGTAACTCAGTACAGAGCTAACCTTGGAAATCTTTGCAGCATGATTCGCATTAGTTTCATTGGGAAGCTTATTTCCAAAAGCAACTCTATTTATACTCTTCTTCAAAGATAAGTACTTGCCAACCCTCTTGCCCTGAATTTTCAAAGGATGATCACAATGATGGTTAGAGCTTGGACTAGAACTTTTGATCTGTAGGAGAGGAATCTTGTACGTTGGAAGCTGAGTCCCTCCATCCTAGGAAAATTGCCCAAGAAATTGAATAATTTGATAGTATAAAGGGGAAATTTTAAGTGTGCCCCTCAAAAACTTAGAAATTACATATTTGCCAATCTAAAATTAATAATATCATATTTACCTCTCTAAATTAATAATATCATATTTACCCCTCTAAATTTTAAAAACTCACAAAATTACCCACCTATTGCTTTTTTTCTATCAACACTCAATTTAAATTTATAAAGCACACATTTTACTCTTTATTAAAAAAAATAAAAATGTAGCTTGTTTAAGGGAAATGTTTTGTCTTCTAATTGGCCGATTATGAAGACAGATGGTTCATTTTTTTTTGAAGGTTAGCAGCAATCAAATGTTTCATTCATACTTGTGACATGCACACCATCATATGTTTAAATGCCACCGCACACACATCACAAATAGAGAAATGAGTCATTTACCCTCAAAAACCGACCAATTAGAAGACTAAACATTTTTTATTTCTAATAAAGGGTAAAATGGGAACTTTACAAATGTAAAATGAATTTTAATAGAAAAACACTAGATTGAATGAATTTGTGAGTTTTTGAAATTTAGAGGGGTAAATATGATATTATGTATTTTAGAGGGGGGAATACATAATTTCAAGGGGTATGTATGAAATTACCACTTCATAAAATAAGCCACCAAATGTAATGTAAGTCTGACTGGTAGGAATTTCCGTGATAAGTTGAAGTAGAAAGCAAAGATACCCCCATAACAAATAAAATGAGTCTATAATAAGAAATTACCTCTTTTTCTGACTTGTCACCTATACTTGTATCTACTGGCTTAATAAATTTGTGTTCATCTTTCTCCAATTCCACATCTGCTGTCCATAGCACAAATTATACTGAATACTTTAATCTTATAAGAACACTTTCGTAAGAGAAGAAAAGGCATTTTGAAAGAAATATTGCCAAAAGAAAAGGAATCTTGCCTCTTTCACATCCGATCAGACGTCTCCGCTTTGTACGTGGCATCATACACTCGTAACCTCTCGCCTTTCTCTTCCTTGAGTATACCAATCCGATCTGGCTCCTCTCATTTGCACAAACCCTAGCGCCAGTACTCAAAGGTGAAGAAACCGTCGAATTAGACCAATATCGGAGAAAACAACTGAGCGCACTTCCCGACACAGTGATAAAACCATCGGCAGTGAGAAACAACGGGGATCCGTAGATCTGACAGAGAGATTCGATTAAATGAGGATCGGTGCCCAGTTCCAGTGACCGAGCCGGACGGCCAAGGCGGAGGAGTACGGTAAGAACATACCACGCCCGTTCGATATGCTGAGGGAGGAGATCGGACGGTGGGAGAGCTCGCATGGTGAACGCTAGGGTTTGTTCTTGGCAAATCTTGTCCTTGAGAGTTTAGATCGAAGAAGGAAAAAAGAAAGGAAGATAAGCGGGAAAATGGACACTGATCTAATGGGACGAGTTTTAGGCACGTGACTCTTTTCCCGCTTAAAATTTGGAAAAGGGAGTGTGTGTGTGGGAGAAACGCTAGGTTTTACCTACAGAGCTGTGCGGTGGTATTGATCTGGTTGTTTGTTTTGAATCGAATAAGTTAAATTAAAGGTTTATTAAATTTTGAGTTTTTTTAAAACTCGGATAAGATCTAATTTTGTCTATTCAATTCGAAACGAACGAACCAGATCAAAATTACCGCACAGCTCTGCAGATAAAACTCTTCGCAGAGGATACACTTTCATGTGTGGGAGGAGAAAATTTATGAATTGATCTACCTTTAAAAAAGAAACAAACAAAATACTTCAGATACGTTTAGATGAAACATAGAATATAGCAAAAACAAAATTTAAGCTTGAAATAGTAACTAATTTAATTTTTAATTTAGTAAAATAGTGAGCTAACTCATATAAGACAAATAAAAAAAAACAAGTTAGTGTTATTCTTGCTCTATTTAAAAATTGAATAGCTCAAAAAAATAGTGATATTCTCAAGTTAGTGTTATTCTTGCTCCATTCAAACGCATCTGAATTTATTTTATAATAACTTTGATAAAATAATCTTGTGAGACACTTAGGTAAAAAAAAAAAAACTCTTTCAATTTACTCTATTTTTTTCTCTTCACCTCCTTTCAAAATTTTGATCCCTCTAGCACACCATCTCCCTCTTATGTCCACATTCTAGCCCTGGGCTTTGCACCTCGCTCTCCACCCCAACTTTTTTTTTTTTTGACTTACCCCGCTCTCTCCTCCGAACATTGACTCTCCACTCATCAAGTTTTCTCTCTTCTTGTCAGGTTCGTCCTAGTTCGACTCCACCCTCAGTAAAGGTATGACTTCACCTCTCTATCAGAAAACTGATTTATTGCTAATAAGACTGTGCTCCACAAAACCCACACGGAAAGGAAGAGGAAGGAAGGAGGCAACTATTGTTTCCCTCGCTACAGTAATTTCTACACCTCGATTTAGGAGGTAGAAATTTGGAAGATTTGTATTGAGCGTTACCCTTGCTACAGTAGCGTCTCCCATTCTTTTCCTCTCCATTTTTGAACTTTTGGAGCGAGCGAACGGCGTGAGCAACCCATGTTCATCTCCTCTTCTCCTTCGCTCCCTTTCCTTTCCTTTAGGGTACGTTTGAATCGTGCAAGGATTTAGTGCGAGAATAAGGATTTTTGAGTTAGTGGTTTGAGAATAGGTGCTAACCCAAGAGATTCAAAAATAGTACTAACTTTGACAATTCCGGATTAGTAGAAATATTGTTTGGATTGTATGTTTGGAATAGCAATGGAGTGAAGAAATATAACAATGATTTATTTGTTTCTATCTTTTCAACTAACTTTTATATTTATAATGCCTTGTTAAATATATGTATGAAACGTCATATTTTTCAATAATAGTTCAATCTAATATTTAAATTAATATTATATTATATTAATATTTAAATAATATTATTTTATTTTAAAATTAATATTAAATTAAATACTAATCTAATATTTAAACTAATATTATTTTATTTTTAATTTAATATTTAATTTAATAATCTAATATTTAAATTAATATTATATGACATTTAATATTCAAAAATATATTATATTATATTTATTTAATACTAATATAATATTTAAATTAATATTTTATTTAATATTAATCTAATTTGATATTATAGTTATTTAATACTAATCTAATATTATAAATTAATATTATATTACATTTAATATTTAAACTAATATTATATATGATGAGCTACGGTACTCCATGGAGTAAACCGCGTTGGTGCTTCATGTCACTATATTTTTATTTTGAAAATCCAAACGACCGATTCGAACCGCTAACATGATCTCCATATTGAAATGTGCTTGGAGACCAAATTTTATATTTTTTGGAATTTTTTTACTATTTATTAAGCAATTTTGAGAATCGATGGTCCATAAATTTTTACTATTTTTTACTGTTCACAGTAAAATAGTAATTTTCAAAATTACTTAATAAATAGTAAAAAAATTCCAAAAAATATAAAATTTGGTTTCCAAGCACATTTCAATATGGATATCACATCTAACGGTTCAGATCGGTCGTTTGGACTTTCAAAATGAAAATACGGCATGGAATACAAACGCGTTTTACTCCATGGAGTTGCGTAGTTCATCTCAATATTATATTACATTTAACATTTAAGCTAATACTGTATTACATTTAATATTTAAACTAATATTATATTTAATACTAATCTAATATGGTATTATATTTATTTAATATTAATCTAATTTAATATTATATTTATTTAATACTAATCTACATTTTAAATTGATATTATATTAAATTTAATATTTGTACAAATATTTTATTTAGTACTAATCTAATAGTATATTATATTTAGTACTGATCAAACATTTTATTTAATACTAATTTAATATTTAAACATAATTAAATTGAGAGGAATCAAATATTTTATTAATATCACTAACCCCACTAGAGCTATTCTTGCTAACCCACTATTTCTATGAATTAGTAGAATAGAGCTATTCTTGAGCTAATCCAATTTTCTAATTTGTGTATGGATCACCAAGATTTGAGAATAGTGAAGCTAATCCAAAAATAGCTCTATTCTTGAATGATCCAAACACAATGAAGTGGCGTCTACCCTCTCTGGAGCACAAGGAAATCACTAGCGCTAGAGATTTCACTTTAATTTTATGTCTGGAATGAAGAATTCACCTTGGAATGAGAAAAATATTTGAAGTTTGATATAGATATAAGAAATAGAAATTAAGTTGTTATAGAAACGAAGCTTATTTGAAGTTTGAAAAATTCCCCTCTAATTCATATTTTCTTTTTGTTTCGATTATAGAAGCTGATGAAATCAGAAATGAAAATTATATTTTTTTTCTGAAGAACATACAATGTGATGAAATAAGAAATTGAAAATTTTCAATATTGTATACTTAGTCATACCTTTTTCTACTGTTGAGGTGATAAAATAGGTGTCAAAGCCAAGTACTGGTACAGTAACAGTTTAGAAAATTTTCAATGTCGATAGCATTTTTTGGAATTATTTTGGGGAACTTAATGAAAATACAAAATGATGAATTTGTGTTTAAATGGTCCAGAGAATTAATGATGAAACCTTTGTAAATAGCTTTTTTGAAAAGTCTGAGACTGAGTATAATATTTTGAGTTTTTTTTTATTAAGAATAGTTGAGGATTCATTATCATATTTTAATCATAATTCTTTTTAATAATTCATTACATCATATTTGTTTATTTTAAATTCAACTTATAATCATAACTCATTTCAATAATTCATTACATCATATTTGTTTTGTTTAAAATTACTTACATAGCATATATGCTAATTGAATTTTTTTTTATTACATATAGGATCGTGGATGATTCACTCGACCAATTTGAAAACTTGCTACAAAATAACATTCTGTTAGATGATACGGTATAATTTGGACGATCTAGTGATTAAAGCCTTAAAGAGGAAGAGTGCTCTGATTCTGATGATAATATTAATGAGGAGATAGAAGTTTAAAATGATAATGTTGATAAAGAGAGAGAAGTTGAAAATAATGGTGGTCTATAAGTGAATGGTGAATTTGTAAACAACTCGATATTTTTCAATACTGACAAATCTTGGTTGGCAACATACAAGATAGTAAACTTGGCTAACAATAATCAATTTGCCACACAAGACCCTACAAATGCAAATGGGGACCAGAAATGGCTAATGTTTTCTGATAAAAATGCTTTATCGAGGGCACTTAAAGAGTGACACATCACCACCTTTGTTCAAATAAAAGTGAAGAAGTCTAAGGCTTGCCTCTATACTTGTTTTTATGTTGAAAGTAACTGTCGTTGGAGGTTGCATGCCCACAGATCGAAAGGAGCTACGTATTTTTTTGGTTAGTCAATACAACGAGTCGCATAATTGTGCTATTCCAATTGGTAACAGCATGCACTGAAATTGCACATCTGCTTTAATTTGTGAGAAAATACTTCCATCAATGAGGGCATCGTTATCAATGAGTGTAAAAGAAATTCGACTCAAGATTAATGATGATTGGAAAACATATATCAATTCTAATTTACATGGAAGGAACATAGTAGAGCATTGGAAATTATATACGGTAGTTGGGAAAAGTCTTTTTCTGATCTGCCAAGGTACTTAAAAATGGTGCAAGCTTCAAATCTAGGTATTGTTTAGATCATGAACCCTCCCTGGATAGCAGAAGGCATACAACAATTTAGGCGAGTCTTTTGGGCCTTTTCGATAGAAAGCTAGAAATATTGTCGACCAGTGGTAAGTGTTGATGGCACTCATTTGTATAGTAAATGTGAGAGATGTACATTAATTGCTACAAGTATTGATACTAATGTGGGGGCTTTATCCAATAGCTTTTGCAATTTGTGATAAAGAAAATAGAGATAATTAGAAATAGTTTCTTCACTCCTTGAGAGAGTTTGTTACACGTGAAAATAAGATTTGCATCATATATGATCGTTTTTCTAGTAATATAGAGGTAGTATGTGGTGTATTTACTCCTAATGACGGTCATGCTCATCGTTGATATTTGTTCCACATAAAGGTCAAACTTAAGAAGACAGATGTTACAGATAAAGTAGTATTGGATAAGTTTTATAAAAATGGTGAAAACAATATTTGTAAAATTATCTTGTATTTGTTCCAATTTAATGTACAAGTATCAAAATTTATTTAATGTTCAAAAATAAGGCCAGGATTTTTTTGTCCATAGACTAGATATGGGTTACATATATTATATAAATATCGTATCCTATACGACAATTTGACCACAAACTTAATAAAATCTCATATAGATAGAATCTTTTTTAGAATCATTTAGGATAAATTTTGTCAAATGTCATTAAACTTTATCTTTTGTCACAAATTGAAATCAAGTTTAATTTATTCTTATTTTGAGCATGAGAGTGCTTAGAAATGGATAGAGGAAAAAAATAAATGATGATTATGAATATTGGGCATTAGCATTTGATGGTGTAAGAAGCTATGGTGTTATGACCATCAACTTGTTCGAGAGACTTAACTCAGTACTCAGAGATGCACGATCACTACATGTCACTGCATTTGTTGTGCTACTTTTTTATAGAGTAAACCAAACTTTTGTCGAACGTAACGAAATAGGAAGAAAAATGACAACCCAGTTGTGCCCTAAAATTATTGACAAAATATGCTCTCGACAATTTGCATCTTGCGGGTATCAGGTATGACAGTTTGGTCAATGTGAATTTAAGGTTAATATTGGAACCTCAACATATCCAATGACAATAAGCAAGAGTTTATCACATTGTGTATGTCAAGTATTTGGACTTGTCGGCCTTCCTTGTAGTCATATGTGAGCTTATTGCCCTGAACAATGGCATAGAACAATTTTTCATACACTTTGTCATGATTGGTATTTCACTCAGATGTATCGAAATACATACTATGTCTAGTTTCATCCTATACCAAACAAGAGATTTTGGCCGAGCATTAGGACCAACTGTTCTCCCTAATGCACTTAGAAATAAAACTGGTCGTCCGAAGTCAACTCACATACGTAATTCAATGAATATGAGAAAAATAATTGGTGCAACAAAGCATAAATGCTCACATTGCAATGAGCTTGGCCATTATAAAAAAAGATGTCCGCAACTTTGAAATGCTAAGGTGATGAACAAAATTGGTACTACTAACTTTTAGTATAAAAAAATATACTTAGTTATCTTAATAATTCTACTTTCGTTTAGATCACAAGAGCATGATCATATTGTGTAGTAGTGTTGGATGTCGATCCATAGAGATAGATCTTTAAATAGCTAACATCTACTGGTCTAGGTTATCAGGTTGATTGAGTTTGTTTGTAAATAATTAGATAAGTTTGTTTTATACAGTTTGCTCTGTCTAGATTTAAGGCAGAGGTACTAATTGCAAGTAAATCACATAAATAGGGAGCGTATAGGGTTTAGGTAATCTCCTTAATTCTAAATAAATCAAAATATAATTATGACGTTCTTATCTACCCGCATACAGTACTATCACTACTGCATGCGATATAGATCATTCCGCAAGGCAATCCACACATGGTACTATTATTCCCTTCGGACACCAAGGGTTTCAGTCTTGTGCGAATTTGAAAGGTTCTCCAATATTTCGATCGGCTTATGGGGAACAATTTATATTGTTACAAGATATGTCATCTAATTGACTTGCTCACACCAACTCAATTAATCACGTCCCTATTCTACTTGCCAGGTAGAATCCCTAAACCCTACTTATTACTAGGTAAATTCGTAATTATAATTTGACATGCAATATATACTCGATATCCTACCAAGAGAGCCCACTGGGTTCTAACCCTAGTCTTTGAACCACTGTCAAGTCTCATTAGTCAAAGTGTTATAGTTCTTAACTTGTATTCCACTTACACCAAAATACAATGACTTAACACCTATGTTGCATGTATACGGGTACGGGTATCGTATCGGATACGATACAGATACGGTGATACAAAAAGTTTCAAAAATCAAAGATACGATACACCTATTATTATTTATTATTATATTATCAATATTTTTAATTTATCACTTATATTGTACAAATTCAAAAATTTTACCATACAAAAGTACACGTATCTATTAAATACTATAGCTACTTAGAGTGTGACAATAAAAAAGAAGTATTGTAGTGGTAAATGCCGGAGAAGGATTCTCAACTGATACAGGGTTCGATCGTTGCAGGCGTTATAGAAATTGTTTTGCAACAACATGGTTTAGACATAAGAGAAAAATAAATGAATTAAAACATAATATAGAATTCAATACATCCAATTTTCAGAGATGAGAAAATTAGCTTCTCAAAACCATGTCAAAATAAAATAAATAAAATAAGAAAAACATAACTACAATCTTTGAAGATTGAAAAACTCGTCTCTTTAGATTGACATATATCGAAAGCCTCCCTTCTCTTCTCCTCCAAAATTTATTTTGAGATGTTTGGCTTTAAATTGAAAAAAAAAATAGAGATCTTGTTTTATTTTTGAGGTGTTTGATTTGTAAGAACTTACAATTCTGGAAAAACAAATTAAGTTGTCTGATCGCTTAACGGTTCAATAGAATTGGCTCACAATTCATTTTACCGAGAGAAAGATGCTCTGAAACTTTTTGAGAGAGATCAAATGGGAAACATAATTCTGCATATGGATTCTTTCTAGCAGGATTTTTTTTTTAAAACAAAGAGATTTTTTTGTTTATTTTTTCTCTTTTTTTTATCTTAGCTGTTTTAAGCATTCCCATTTTTAGTTACAGAATCCGTTTAACTTTTTATCATTTATCATATTATATTCAAATGAAGGCTGGACCTTCAATTTTTCCATAGTTCATAAACAAAAATCATATTTTAAATTTAAAATTTCAAAGAATCTGGTTGAGATAGGCTCTCTCTCCAAGCGTCTGGCGACAAGAAAGGCGGTGTATGAAACCATCCGACTATGCAATGAAGCAAACTTCACAACCTATGCAGCAGTAGTAGCCGGTAAGAAACCAGTGACCACTACGGCTCCAGCCAAGGTAAAGCAAGCCTCAAACCTCAACATTAATGGTGGTACAGCTTTTGTACCAAGGCAACATAGGTTGCAGCCTATAGTTAACCCTCTCAAGCATGTAACTAACCAGCCTTTAGTGGTAGAGGATGGCTGGACTGTTGTAACCAGGAGAAAAAAATCCAAGACTGCTGGTCCAAAGAAACCTCCCTCTGTAGCTCTCAAAAGTCACCATGAAAGATTGCTCAAGGAGGGTAGATGTTTTAAGTGTTTGCTTAAAGGCCATAACAAAAATCAATGCAACAGCCTTATAAAATGTCTTAAATGCAACACAAAAGGGCATATCTCTGTTAAATGTCCCAACAACCAACAGAGGAGCTTTAATAAGGGCAAACCGGTTATCCCTATAAAAAGAGAAGCAAATGTTACTCATCCACACAAAACACACAGAAAAGAACAAGTAATACCTAAGGCTACCACAAAACCTCAAAAAATGGCGTCCTTTGGGGATTGGGAGACAATGCCAATGGAAAACGCTGATAACTTTGAGTCAGGTCATACCGATGAAGTGAGAGTTCACCTACAGCCACGAACTGAACTCCACCCCACCAACAGATGTCTCAACCGGACAGCCATAGTTCTGGCGGGTCTGCACCAGCTGGATCGACCAATGGCAAGAAGGATAGCCGTAGCGCTGGCTAAAGAGTTTGATCGTCCCACCAATGACTTTCTTGTCTCAAGAGTTCATTATAATATAGGGGACTTTGCCATTCTATTCCCTAACCAGCAATTATGAGACACTGCAGCCGAAATATGTGAATTTCATATAGGTGGTGGAGCTGATATCCAGCTTGTCAAGTGGTCACCTGAACTGGGAACAGTTTGTGATCCATCTTCTCACATAGTAAGGATGCAAATCCATGGTCTCCCGTTGCAAAACTGGAACATGCAGGACATAGCCTCCTTGATTTCAAGCTTTGGACACCTAGTTAGGATGGCTCCAGTGCTCACAAACGGTAACTTTGATACCCTGCGTATCTTGGTTAACTGTAGGCACCCGGTAAACATTCCGCGAAGCATGGAGGTTTCACAGGAGCCTAACACTTCAATGGTGCAGTTAGTTCTCGAGGGCTAGATTTTTGCATCAGCAGCCGTGATTCCTATTGACTTGCCGAACCCATCTGAGGATGACACTGAGCAAGACTCTTCACGCGAGCGTGGTAGGCACAGGACAGAACCGGCAAGCAGACAGTCATGTAGCCGTTCTCGCATGACTGACCAGCTCCCTTATTCGGGCTCTAGTTCCAGCTTCACGCAGAGGCGGAGGCCGGTGTAGGTCCGGACGCAAAAGGTCCGGCAACTGGACACAGCCAGTACCGTACCAACTGGAGAGAAAAGCAACAATGGTTATGTCCATTCTACAAATGAGGACCTAATCATACAACGTTCAAAAAACCTGAAACACTTCTCGGCAAAATCCGTACTGTCAGTGGACCCTTTTGGAACTGTGATAATTAATGAACCTGGAAAAATAGTGTAGACTATGGTTTTGTCTCCACCTAAGGTGATACGTATGGCACCCTTTTCACTTTGTAGGGTACTGTACCTGGATCAGACCATAAAGGAAAATCTGTTCTTTCCTTTTAAGGTTGAGTTCATTACTATAATACAAGCAGAGGCGGCCACGTACAACCCTAGTAATAGAATAACCTTGTGTGATGCCTTATTACTTCAGCTCACAGAGCATGAGACTTTTTTCAGCCCAACAAGCCACGGTTCAGGCCCAGTGCGTACAGGCCTGGAGGCTACAGCAATACAAGGCCAAGGAGAGAACTATTACTCAATAGTAAATGAGGAGGAATTATTAGATGACCCACCCCCGGGCTTTGAAGGCCCACCAAAGTATGGAAATAATATCCGTAGAAGCCCAAGGCTGCTAAAGAAAAACAAAGGTCACTACATTTCGGCCTTACAGAAAGCACAAGCCGTTAAGGGCTATGGAAATACAGATGAATCGCATAACAGAGCTAAGAAAAGGGCAAGGAATGACACTATCAAACCGGTACAACTTACTTATTTCTAGTCCCAAGATGCACTCACAGCCGCTCAGGCGGAGGCTCTCGTTGCAGTTGCTGGAATTGAACTGGACGCCACTCTGGAAGACAAAATCGGCAGTCTGGTGCCGGCAGGTGGAACCAAACTTCCGCAAGGTGTGGCGGAGGTGGCCGCTTAAGAGCCTAGTGAGTTAAAGGGTTACCGGTTTCAGTCTTAGAACAAGGAATTTACTGTTGTTTTAGTTGTGTCAATTTAAATTTGGAATTGTGGATTGTTTAGTGGTGGTTAGCGGAATGGTGGAGAACTTTCAGTCTTTAGTCGGTATGAAACCGGTTGTATCTTACTGTTTTTTAATGGAATTTAGATGTTTTTCTATTTCAATGAATATCACACCCAAACTAAAATTTATTTCTTGGAATGTGCGTGGCCTCAATGTCAGAAACAAAAGACTTGCGGTATGACAAACGGCTATAAATCAATCACTGGATTTTATTTGTCTTCAGGAAACCAAATTAGAGAGAATTACACAAAACATTAAGAATGAGATAGTGGGAAGGAGACTTGATCAATTTCTAACAATAGATGCACAAGGCACCAGAGGAGGGGTCCTTCTGGCTTGGAATTCAGCAAAATTCACACTTATAGATTCAAACAAGGGAGACTTTTGCTTAACTGCAAGACTTCAATTTAATCATGATGCAAGCCAATTTTGCCTAACTGGGGTGTACGGGCCCTCTACACGCTTAAACAGAGGACGGTTCTATGAAGAGATACAGGCAGCAAAACCAAATGAGGGGACCCCATGGATAATTTGCGGTGACTTCAACGTTACCTTGATACCAGAGGATAGAACAGACAATACTAATGAGTGGAGAAATACATTAGCATTTGCTAACCTAGCATCTTCTTTGGGTTTGATGAATCTCGCTCTTAATGGAAGAAGATTCACATGGTCAAATGAAAGGGACCAACCGCATATGGCAAGGTTAGACCGTTTTTTAATCTCGACAGAGTGGAACCAAAGATACCCGAATTCAACACAGTTTGTCCTTCCCAATACCTCTTCTGACCATTGCCCTATTTTATTTACGGCAAAGGCAGGCTTTCAAATCACTCAATTTTTCAGATTTGAGAACTGTTGGCTTCGGTCCCCAAAATTCAAAGAGATGGTCACACAGAACTGGCAGTCAATGGAAAAGGCAAATACACCAACTAAACTACATAACATGTTCATTGCCATTCAAAGAAAAATCAAAGAATGGACGGCTGAAAATATAGGAACAATCAAAAGGCAACTGAAAGTTTGCAAAGAATTTTTACAATGGTTGGATAAATGCAAGGAGAGCAGGCAGTCGACCCAACTAGAGAAACTGACTGCTTGTGTGCTCAAAAAGAGGTTTACAGAACTTTCCTTCATGGAGGAAGACATATGGCATCAAAGGACAAAAGTTCGATGGGAAACACAAGGTGATCGGGGAACCCACTACTTTCATACAGTTGCATCAAGAAAAAGAAGGTCAAATACAATTCAACATATTGAATTTCAGGAAGCACAGTACTCGGATCAGAAAACAAAGGCACAAGTTTTTTTTCAACATTACAAGGAGTTAATGGGAGAAGAATCATACCATGTGCCAGACATCCACTGGGATAACTTATACCCGAACAGCCAAAACCTCTGAAACATGTCAGAACCGATTTCAGTTCAGGAAATTCAGAATGCAATTGCTCATTGGCCGAACAATAAGAGCCCCGGTCCGAACGGATTCACGGGTGAATTTTATAAGAGCTTTGTCGATGTGTTATCACAGGATATACATGCGACCCTTCATTCCGTAACACAGCTCCACACGCCTCTATACCCTCTGAACAGTTCTTATATAATTCTCCTTCCTAAGAAAGAAGCTCTCCTAAACACCAATGATTTTAGACCAATAAGCCTACTTCATGGAATTCAAAAGATTTTCTCAAAAATATTAGCAGAGCGCTTGCAAGGCCACATGCAGGACCTGGTGGAAGAAGCACAAACCGGCTTTATTAAAAATAGACAAATCACTAAGGGTTTCGTATACGCTCAACAAGCATTGTATTGCTCGCACAAAATGAATTTACCATTGGGAATTTTCAAAGCGGACATCAAAAAAGCATTCGACACAATAAGCTAGTCATTTCTACTTAAGATTCTAAGAAAAGTGGGCTTCTCAGCCAAGTGCACCAGCTGGATTCAAAATTCAGTCCTAACCGATTCATCCCAGATTCTGATAAACGAGCTACTTGGAAAAAAGATCATCCTTAAAAGAGGTGTCCGCCAAGGGGATCCCCTTTCTCCATTACTATTCATCATAGCTATGGATTTTATAGCAAGATGGGCGCAACGCTTAGCGACAACAGGAGCAATTAGACTACCCTTTGAAGGGATGAAACCGTGCCTTTTATATGCGGATGATGCGCTATTTTTCGTGAAGCCAGAAGGGCAACAGATACAAGCACTAAAAGTTTTACTCACAGCCTTTGAAAGAGGTCTCTGGTTTAGCAATAAATTTGCAAAAATCAGAGATAGTCTTCTCACAGGTACCCATAGCACAACAACAGGCCTTGGCAAATCTGATGAGTTATAAATTAGAGACCTTTCCGTTCACATACTTGGGGTTGCCACTTTCAAATCGCAAACTTCCCAAGTCTGCCTACATACCACTCGTACATAAGTTGAATGCTAGATTGGGGTGCTGGGCCGCCAAGTTTCTCTTAATTGCTGGTAGGCTAGTTCTATTGAACGCGGTTCTAACGGCCATAGCAATATTCTACATGTCGGTGCTCAAACTACCGGATTGGGTCATAAAGGAGATAGATAAAATAAGGAGAACATTCCTGTGGCATGGGGTAACGCAAGAAAAACGGAAAATGAACCTTGCGAACTGGCAGCTTGTATGTTAGCCCAAGGAAGTGGGAGGATTGGGAGTGCATGATCTCAAAGTCTTTAATCAAGCACTGCTTCAAAAATGGGCATGGTACTGGTCAAAACCTGAAAATAGATTGTGGAAGCCAATTTTCAGCATAACATCAACTACAAGTTATCCATGGCCGAACTCACCTTTGTTCAAGCAAATCCAAAAAGAATTTTTTCTAAATTCAGTTCTATATGTACCAGGTTACGGGTCGACAATTATCTTCTGGGAGCAAGACTGGGGGCATGGTATTTTAAAGCATAGGTACTGTTACCTATACTCACACACAACAGATGCAACAATAACACTAAAAAGGGCAAAAGAGACGGAATTGCCCCTGGTCATATTTGCAACCTATGACAGTAACAGCTCAAGAAGAATTACAACAAGTGCAAAGATTGTTGTCAGCTACGACACTCTCAACAAATCAAAAGGATGATGTCCAGTGGAAATGGGACAGCAAAGGAATCTTTACGGTGAAATCAGCATACGAGGAGATGAAAAGAGGCTCAAGAACCAATGCAACAGTACATGAAGTGTGGAAGCTCAAGGTGGCACCTAGGATCAAGGTATTTGGTTGGCTCATGTACCTCAATAAAATTCTGACGGTCGATAATCTAAGGAGAAGAGGACGGTGTATAGTCAATCTGTGTATCATGTGCAAAGCCAATCTGGAGTCAACAAAACACCTCTTCAATGAATGCCCATTCTCCAAAGGAGTTTACAGTCAGGTGGCACATACCACTGGTACGGCAATTCACACAATGCTGGTACCAACCGAAGAAGGGACATTGCACAACCACCCAAGAAACACCAGGAGCCTAATGCTAATAACACAGTTCATCATTTGGCGAGAAAGGTACAAACAGATCTTCAACGAATCATAAAAAAGCATTGCGGATCTAATCGAAGAAATTAAACAACAAATAAGATACAACTAAACGTATCAAAACTGATACCGGGCAGCAAAAGGGCTCGGTACTAGTATAATGGCTTCCTTTTAATTAACTGTTTTTTTTTCTTATGGTGTAACTGTACACCGGTTTTCTATTTCTCTTTAATTTCCATTATTTATGCTCAACTGTTTTGAGCCTCTATGTTTTTCTATTTTAAGTTAGTTATCAACTTTGTAACTGACTTTATTTCAATGGAATGTGGGCTAGACCCATATTTTTACTCAAAAAATTTTCAAATGTTTTCAGTAGATTCTTATGTTTTGTTTTTCTTAGTTGTGTGTTTGTTCTTAATTCTGATACCAATTTGGTATTAAATCAGATATGCTTTGATTTCAAATGAAATCGGTGGTATATACCACTATTCTTAAAATATATATATATATATATATTTTTTTTTTCAAACATAATTAATGTTCTCTCTGCTGTCTTTCCCTTATCTTTAGGGATGGCCACATCCAGCTGCAGCATCATTATTTTTCTTATCTTTATTGATTGTTACATCATCTTTGCTATTTTGAATATATAATGATATTTAATTAAGTTACTGTGGCCAATTAATACCAGTTTTAAATTCGAATTTTGAACCATTCCAATACGGTTGTGATTAATTAATTAGCCATCTAGCCTAGTTGTGGAAATGCAAGGGGTGGATCTGTCAACAGCATGATACCTATATTTTATTTGACTAATATGGATATCGAGAATTAAAGCAGATTACAGTTATGCAAATCATGATAGTTAGTTGGTAACTAATTTTGGTACGAACTGAATTATTAACTAATGAATATATAATACTGTACCAGAATATCAATGACCCTTGTAGGAAAAAAAAGTGCTTACCACCTTTTCTTTTTCTAACCACTCACGTTAGAAGCAGGAAAAAAAAATCCAAATTAATGCAAATATCTCACGCATATTTTAACTTGTATTTTACTTGTACTTTTGGGTATGACAAATGAAAGTTCATAAATCTCACCCATATTTTATATCAGAATCCTACGTTACATGATAATTTTCAAAAATCTAAAATATGATACATCTTTGTATATATTATTATTATTTTAATTATGATATTTAGATTAATCATAATTTAAATCAAATTTGTACAAAATAATTAAAAGTTTAACCCAAATATATATTAAATAGTATAATTATTAGCGTAAATCACAAAAGATTGTCTACAATAAAATATGGGTTTTGTTAATGCATTTTATTACAGTTTAAGGTCGTGTGACACTCGATCATCATATAAAATATTAAATGGAAGAGGTCTATACGTATGGTTTGTACGACCAAGTATAAATTGGGAAGGGAGATGCATTCCGAGAATTTTTGAGAAGTCATATTCATATTTGTGAATGCTTTGTATAGTTGATGTAGTAAACTCCTGCATGCATGCTCCGTTGCACATACGATATTAATTGGACATCTCAATTTTATATTCTGCGTACAATAGCGAATTAGCGATATTGTCCACCTCCTTTCAAGAAATTTTAAATATTTATTTCTTCTTCATCTCTTAAGTTATAAAATGTGCTTGCTTTTTCCATGGCATATATATACAGAACCTCACCTTAACCATTAATTTGCATTGTTTAGATGCCATAGAGTGTCAAATATTAATAACTATAGTGAAATCAATATGTTCGAAAAGTGGTCATATGTCGAAATCGAACACTTGAGCTTTGAGATACGCCAGTTTGAAGATTGCTAAAATTCCACAACGCTTGATAAACATTGTAATGGTTGATACATTTCATGACCGTCTAAGGCTGACCTAAATTCCTTTTGAAATTGAATTTTGTTTGCTCCTGTGATTTGAATTTCGAACTCACATAATCTACCAAGAGCGTCAAAATTCTCAACCACTGTATTAGACAATTTTTTGTGATTTACGCTAATAATTATACTATTTAATGTATATTTGGGTTAAACCTTTAATTATTTTGTACAAATTTGATTTAAATTATGATTAAACTAAATATCATAATTAAAATAATAATAATATATATAAAGACGTATCATATTTTAGATTTTTCAAATTATCATGTAATGTAGGATTCTGGTATAAAATATGGGTGAGATTTATGAACTTTCATTTGTCATACCCAAAAGTACAAGTAAAATACAAGTTAAAATATGCGTGAGATTTTTGCATTAATTTGGATTATTTTTTTTCTTGCTTCTAACGTGAGTGGTTAGAAAAAGAAAAGGTAGTAAGCACTTTTTTTTTCCTACAAGGGTCATTGATATTCTGGTATAGTATTATATATTCATTAGTTAATAATTCAGTTCGTACCAAAATTAGTTACCAACTAACTATCATGATTTGCATGCATAACTGTAATCTGCTTTAATTTTCGATATCCATATTAGTCAAATAAAATATAGGTATCATGCTGTTGACAGATCTGCCCCTTGCATTTGCACAACTAGGCTAGATGGCTAATTAATTAATCACAACCGTATTGGAATGGTTCAAAATTCGAATTTAAAACTGGTATTAATTGGCCACAGTAACTTAATTAAATATCATTATTCAAAATAGCAACGATGATGTAACAATCAATAAAGATAAGAAAAATAATGATGCTGCAGCTGGATGTGGCCATCGCTAAAGATAAGGGAAAGACAGCCGAGAGATCTAAACATTATGTTTGAAAATTTAAATTTAAAATATGATTTTTGTTTATGAACTATGGGAAAATTTGAAGGTCCAGCCTTCATTTGAATATATTATGATAAATGATAAAAAGTTAAAAGGATTCTGTAACTACAATACAAAAAAATGGGAATGCTTAAAATAGCTAAGATAAAACAGAGAGAAAAAATAAACAAAAAAATCTCTCTGTTTTTAAAAAAAAAAAATCCTGCTAGAAAGAATCCATATGCAGCATTATGTTTCTCATTTGATCTCTCTCAAAAAGTTCCAGAACATCTTTCTCTCCGTAAAATGAATTGTGAATCAATTCTATTGAACCGTTAAATGATCAGGCAACTTATTTGTTTTTCAAGAATTGTAAATTCTTACAAACCAAATACCTCAAAAATAAAACAAGATCACTATTTTTTTTTCAAATGAAAGCCCGTAGGTTGCTTTCATTTATCAAGTTGACATTACATCAGATTGTAATAGAATTTAAAATGATAAATAGAAAGATATTTCTGGGACTTTACAAAATTGCTATAGTTAATTTCTTGCATATCAAACGGCCCCAGTTTTATGCTAAAGAACCTCTTAATCTGTCACAAGAAATGTACCTGTGAAAGAATGAAAGGGGAAGAAGTACGATATCACAGGAATTTTTTTTATGTAGAAATTAACAAAAAAGAAGAGAGAGAAAGAAAATGAGTACATTAGGTTTTTCATTGATAAAAAGATCGGTAGGATTTCTATCGATTTTTAAAATAAAAAAGTTTGAATTGGTAGAAATTTTACCGATCTTAACTTAGATTTGTTGTTTTAATTTGATGCATAGATGGAGGGAATTATTTTATTAGATCTTCAGTGAATATTAAAAAAATTCAAAAGGTAGATAGAATGTTTCTATTAATTATATCTAAATTTTAAAATACTCTAACTATTTTCGTAAATTTTTTATATTTTATTAGAGAAAATTAAAAGGGAAAAAAGAAAAACAGATTTCCATTTCTGATTTTTTTTATTTTCAGAATTGATAAAAATCTTACTGATTTTTCTATTAATAAAAAATCTAATGTACTCTATCCGTTTCTCTCTCTTCATTTTTATTAATTCCTACATAAAAAAAAAATTCTCAATATCGCATGAGGTATAGATGTCAATCAATCTTTCTTCACCCAAATATATAAACATATACTAAATAAAAAGACACATGGACTAGACCTCCAACTCATTGCCTATTTGTCACAAGGCAAACAATACCTTTTAGCATAACTATTAATGGATCGGTTTTAGAAATCGCTGATGTTAATCTCCAATGATCCATCAATTTCATCAAATAAATTAACCACAACGTCACCAGTAGAAGTCCCCTCCCTGAAATCAGTGAAGGAATCACAAAAGGGTCCTGAACGCCTGGACGAGTGGAGAGAAGAGAGGCGAGCGTCCGTGGCCATGCTAGAGGCGTCGGGATTGATCGTGCGAGAGTAGGATGTAGTGTTGGCTTGAGTGAGTTGAGAGAGACAAGAGAAGTGAGAGGGGGGCGGTGTTGGGGTCAGGTCAAGAGGGGAATAAAGAGTGAAAGAGTGAAACAGAGAGAGAAAGAGAGCGGGCGTGGTCAGGAGAACACCGGAGGTGGTTAGACCCTCTAATTCTATGCTTTGATCTGCACAAATCTCAGCACAATTAGGTCAAAATTTTGAGACAAGTTTGGAACATAAAACATTGGAGAATTTGAGCTTAATTATGTGTGCCTCTTAGTGAGAATAATCTTAATTAAAACATATCGAATTGAACTTAAACGATCAATACAAACTATTGAAACAGAACTATTTCACAAGTAATGTATTTACAAACAAAATTTATAAATTTCTGAATTAATATAATACAAAGTCAAATGACTATAAAATCTTTTGACTAATGTATTCATTATAACTTTTAATACACAACCAAAAGTACGAACCACATCAGACTCATGAGAAATCTCAAACATGAAAAAAAAACGACTCCAATATATAATTTGATCATCATCAGTAAATTACGCATAACTGCGGTAATTATTCTCCTCTTCTTCAATGTGATTCGTCAACTCTCTCCCTTTAGTCTCAGCCAAGCATGTGCAACACAATCCGCAAAACGTAATTGCAAGTCCAAAGAACCCAAACGACCAAAATCTATTGTTCTGTCCTTTGGCTGCCAGAATCGGTGCTAAGACGGCTGCAAAAAGACCAGCTTCTCTTACTAACCCAATCGCCGTGTTGCGTACAGTCGTCGGGAATAGCTCTGCAGAGTATATCAAAAGCACATTAAATGCCGTGCAAGCTCCGCAGTAGGATATCACTTCAGCTGCTAGCTGCATTTTCTTGGCTGTACCTACTGTGTCGAATGCACATACGAGGCTAAAGAGACCACTCAGTGTAGTCAGCTTGAGAATTGAACTCCGACGACCCATTGTTGTAGTAAGAAATAAGGTTAAGAGAGAGGCAGGTAACTCCGATAGTGCGTTTAGAGCAACACTGCTATAGAGGTTGCTTCCCAAGTTGTTGACACTGAAAGGCATCCCGTAGTAAGCGAAACTTATTCCTAAACCAGCCATCATAACTGCTACAAGCCGCCATGGTGTCTGTCTCGACATGCACAATATTTTCATCGAAACAAAGAAACTATAGCCTTCATCAGCACCATTGTTTTGCTCATTCATCTTCGAATGACAAGCTTGATTTCTGCCTTGCACTTTGAGCCACCTCAGTGACTCCGGAACAGTATAGTAAAGCAAAAAAGAGTAACAAAACGCAGGAACATTAGTCCAGAGGTACAGTGACCTCCATGACAAGTCTTGACCAATATAAGCCATAATTGGTAAAGTCAAGAACCCGAACATGTAAAAAATAAAACCCAGAACGCTTATCATTTCGCGCCACTGCTGATCTACAGTTTCCATTGAGAGGACGAGGGCCGTTGTGCCGATTGAAGTACGCCCGAGGCCACAGATAAATTTAAGTGCTGAGTAAATTAAAACATTTGGTGAAAATACAGTAATGCTTCCGGCCAATGACATGATAAGGCATGATAGGAAGAGCAGCATTTTGCGGCCAAGAACAGAATCTGCAAGTGTAGATAGAAACAGGCCCCCAACAAGGCAACCGGCAAAGAAAGCGGAAGCAGGAAGTGACAAAAGAACTGTATTTTCGCATTGAAGGCCCCACTCTGACACAATGGAGGTATTGGCTGGTGAGGCCCAAGACCATGAGCCAGGCTGGAGGCCACAAGGGCTGGAAGCTTGTTTGCAGATAGGATCAGTTGGGTCGTGACACGTCCACTTAGGCTCGGCATCTGTAAAAATGGTGATGAATGTTTGCTGGCCATCAAAGGCCCATGCGAAGGTGATGATAATTGATTGAAGAATCTTGATTGAGCTGCGTTGACCAGCTCGGGCCACTGTGTTGCTTTCATGGTCTGAACTCTGAGGAAGGAGGGGAGCTAGATCAACCATTCTTTATTTATTTATATATTTTGCTGAGGTTTTTCTTTTGTCTGTATGTTGGAACTCTTTATTTTTCAGAGAAAATTGTTTCTTGCAATTCTGTTTTAATTGCTACATAGGAGGATATATAAAAGAAGAAGATGGGTATCAAGTATCAACTTCTTAATTTTTTTTATTTTCTCGTTTAAAATGGGTTCACGCAGAATATATACGTTTTTCAACGAAAAGGGGTCATGGAAAATGATGGAGATTTATTTTCTCGTTCGTACAATTCAGATAAATTTCACATAGGGATCATTAATTGTACATCTTCTCAAGAGTCAATATCAGTTATCATTATATGGAAAATTTGAAATCCCTTTTTTTCTTTTTCTTTTTCTTTTTTTAGAATGAGATAAGGTTAAAGTCTGTATAAAATTAGATATTGAGATTCAAATCATCAAATCTATGATTCTTTACGTGAAAGATAGTACCTTATGGGCTATCCATTACAGTACATAATATATAATTCTTCTTTTTTAATTAATTTGTTTGTGAAGAATATGTTCATGGACTTGGTGGAACTGACTAACCCCAGCTATATATACCATAGAGTTGAATAAAGCTCTTCAATTTGATGAATTATATTAAATAAAAGCATTATTGAATAATATCATAATTACAAATGATGATATAATGTCAATGTATATATACATTGCCATAGAGCCGTTGGAATCTGTCCAAGGGGTAGTACTAGTAGAGCAGAGGTGCACAGTTTTGTTATGTTTATTACCAGAAATTAATGGTAAAAATTGGAAGCGGAGAAAGCAGAAATTAATGAAGCTGCAGACGAAAGTAGGGTAGAATTTGCAAAACGCCACTTGTTTTTTTGCTAATTATCTCCGACTCCGAGTGTATTATCTCCAACAAAAAGCTGAATCCAGCGAACGGGCCAGTTCAAGCTCCAGTCCATATATGAGCCTTGTTTTAATGAAGCTTTGTTTGATTTTGAGATTTTCATGTAACGGGCCCGTTTGTCCGTCTTTTTTGTAACCTTGTCACCTTGAGCATTTCTGTATTGCTTTTATCAGTTTTTTTCCCTTTGCATATAATGGGGTGTCGTATTATTCTCTATAAATTTTGGAATTTTTAATTTTAATCAAAGTTGAATAATTAAAAGTTTTTTTTACATTATTATTTATCTAATTCTTCCTTGAATATTGAATTTGTTTAATTTAAATATAGTACGGGTGTATTTTTTTTTTTAATTAATTCTTTCATGAATATTTGTTTAATTGTTCCGATATATATAATACATGTATAATTTTCAAACAGTTCAACTATCTAATGCAAACAATATATACACTGAAATGCTAATATTTTTCAGAAATTATGCAATAATTAAGCTATATACATGTATTATTTACAAAATTCGAAATTTTTTTTAACCATTAATAAAAAAACAAATAACCATGAATTTGTGAAAGTTTCATTTTTAATATGGCCACAATGACTGATGGCAGACAGAAATAGAGTGTGTGCCACCTAAATGACGGACAACAACTCTTTTTTATTTTATTTTGGCTGTGTAAAAAATGAAATTCTGACAAAACCATAGTTGTTTAGTTTATCTTCTTTTTTAAATGATATATTTAAAAATTTCGGTTGCAAAATCAGGAAAATTCCATCAATTATACGAAAATCAGATGAATTATTCACAAGAATTTATTAATTCGTCCATTCATTGAGAGGAATGCTGGATAATAATAAATTGGACCTATCTACTAGTATGAATATTATTTACAAAGTTGTGACAATCTTTAACGGAGTAGGTAATTAGGATTATTTTTTTTTTTTTTTTGAAGAGTAGGCATTTTGCCTAATATGAATTTTGTTTTAAAAAAAGAGAGATTTCATTACGTGGAAGAAGAAAAAAACCTTAGAAGTACAAGCACATTAAAGAAGCCAGCTAGATGCTAGAAGCTAGAAGCCAGCCATTTGAGTTTAAATTCATAACATCTTATTAGAATCCAGATCAATATCCGACTCAATTAAGTGGATTTCGAAAAGGGGAGTGCTATTCTACACGCACCAATTATAATAGCTAGCGCTGAGAGAATTGTTTTTCTTTTTATTCCTGTTTTACCCTCCCTACACTCTCTTTCTTCAATTAAGGCTGATCCTCTTTCTCTTTGATTGAGTCATTCCAAAAATAAAACCGCTCAATTAACGCACTGTGCAGATTCTCTCTTTCTGATTGATCAATCTAATGTTGAATTCTTCAACCACTAAAATGAAAATTAATCAAATTGTAGAATTTATAGGGGAGAAACTCGGAATGAGATCAAATTATATGATATTGATGCATCTATTGTATACTCATTTTGATTCTGAAGAGGATCTCAAGAAATCAAACAAGAAGGAAGCAGGTTTTGAAGTTGCTATCAACCATTCTATCAACAAAGCAAGAACCAAAGAAAAGAGGTAAGCTGATAACTTTTTTTTTTGTTGAATTTATCTTATAAATGATTTTTTTATCTCAAATTCGTAAAATAAGATGATTACGCTGTATGTTTGATTCCTTGCATTTAAAATATGAATTATTCATAGCTAACAACAATTGGATGCCATTAAGGTGTTCGATGAAATGCCATTATGGTGGCATATTTTTTTATTAAAAGTGTTTGATGAAATGTCCTTTTATTCTTTTGAGGCTTTCAGAGTTGTATTAACATATTATAAAATAGAAAAATTAAATCTCGCATGAGTCTAATCAGCATGTCTCTACTACTGTCACCCCTATATACATCCTCTAAGAATACTCAGAGCAGTAAAGCCCATACTGGTAAAAACGAAACCATAGAAACAGAAATGGAAAAGAAAGCAAAACAATATCATTTAGAAATCAACATCACTTGAACCATAAGCTACCTTCTATCATATTTCTTTCTGCCAATAGGTTAGGCTCAGTACAGTACTATACTTGCATAGTTGGTAAAAGGATTCCACTATACTGGTACACTGAAAACTGAAAATTGAGTTGCACCTTTTATTTTTTATTTGGTAATTGAAAGCCACAATTTATTCATGATTATGAATTACTTTGCATTTTATTAACAGATGAATCTTAACGAACCGGTCAATAATGATGGCATAGAGAATGAAAAGCTTGAGTTAATGGGGTTGAGCTTTGAGAGTTCTGATGAGCTCATAAAGGGAACACGCAGTTTTTTCTCAGAAAGAGGCTATGGTTTATCCGTTCGTGGCTCAAGAAAAGATAAGTATGTAGTTTTGGGATGTGATAGAGGTGGTTGTTATCAAGACCAACACAATGTTTCGATGGAACAAAGAAAAAGAACAACCACAAGCCGTTTAACAGATTGTCCGTTTAAGATTAAGGGAAAACGACAAGATAATGGGTTATGGATGATAGAAATAAAGAACTACTTACACAATCATGAAGCTTCGGTTGATGTAACCGGACACCCTGTATGCTGTAGGCTTTCACAAGAAGAAATAAGAAGGGTTGAACATATGAGCAAATCTGGAATACCGCCAAGGCAGATTATTTCTTCTCTTCGGCAAACTAACCCCAAGCTTCCTGCAATCTCAAAAACCATTTATAATGCAAAAACAAAGATTCGCAAAGATAATCTAGCGGGTCGTTTAGTCATTCAAGCTCTCTTGGAAGAGCTTTCCCAAGGTGGTTTCACATACGACATTTTAAGTGAAGAAGGTCATCTCACTCATCTATTTTTTGCTCATCCATTGTCGGTAATTTTAACCCAAAACTTTTCTAATATTTTTATTATGAATTGTACCTACAAAACCAATATGTACAAAATGCCATTACTGGATATTATAGGAATTTCAAGTTTCAACACTTCCTTTTATTCGAGTTTTGCTTTTCTGAAAGGAGAGAGGGAGGAGGATTACATATGGGCATTAAAAATGTTTAGTAACATTATGGGTGAGAAACAACCTTGTGTCATAATAACTGACAGAGAGTTTGCATTAATAAATGCAATTAAAATTGTTTTTCCGGAGTGCAAACATATACTCTGTGTGTGGCATATAGAGAAAAATATACTGACAAAGTGTAAAAAATATTTTGAAACCGAAGAGATTTGGGTTGGTTTTCTGAGTTCTTGAAAAAAGGTAGTGTATTCTTCAACTGAGCTTGAATATAATGAACATCTGAAATAATTTGAATCAATCTATGTGGAGAAAAAGAAAGCATTAGAGTATATTGAAAACGTGTGGCTACCATTGAAAGAGAAGTTTGTCGGTGCATGGACTGATGAATACTTGCACTTCGGCAACCGTGCATCTTCACGAGCAGAATCAGCACATGCCAAACTTAAGAAATATTTACAAGTTTCAACCGGCGATCTTTATGAAGTGCGGAGCAAAATGTGTCTCGTAATTGAAAATGAATTCAATGAAATTAAGGTACTATCAACACATATCTTATGTTCTAATCTCAAAAGTTTATTTATATAACTTTATAATCACTTAATTTGTTGTTGCCAAAAAAATTATTGTAGACAAAGCTTTCGAGGGAAAAGATGAATCTTCTTCACAGTTGCAATACTTCATTTTATAAAAATGTTGTTTATCGTGTGTCTATTTGTGCTCTAAAAGAGTTACACAAACAACACATGAAGGCAAAGTTGGGTACTATGAGTGCGGTTTGCAGTGGGCAATTTACAAAAAACTATGGGTCTTCCATGTGCTCACAAAATGATTAATTGGAGAAATGAGCCACTGATTCTTGACTTGATACACTCACAGTGGCGAATTGATGGAAGGACCTTGAGTGCTAATGTGGCTACACACAACGATGACCATGATGATGGCCTAGTGTCATGCTCGAAGAACTTCGCATTAAGTATCAAGAATGGCCGGCTTCTAAAAAAGAGACCACTCGTGAAAAGATAAAAGAACTCCTAAATCAATCTGATGTGCTCTTCGAACCTAACACCCGGCCTCCTAAAGACCGTCCACCAAAGCCAAATAACAAGAGAAAGGCGGTAAGTTCTACGCGACGTGATCCTTCTGGTTTTGAGTTTGTCGAAGCTTCCCGTCAGTGCGGTTCGAATAAAGGAATTGGTCGTGGAAATCATACACATGGTGATGCAAATTTATTTGATTTAAACGTAAGTTTTGATATGTGGGAATAAATTAACAAATAAGCTATGTGAACATGTAATAGTTGAATTTGTTGGCTTTTATTTTTTATTTGAATAGGTTTTATTTTCGTTTGTAGATTATGGATTTTGTCACTTAGCTTTAATTTGGAGGTTATGTGGGAATAATTTTTCTCTTAGTTTATTTTGTCACTTGGCTTTATTTTTTTGGATGTTATGTGATTTTGTATTTCTTGAGGGGGATTATGGTAAAAGTGCAGGACACCTGCATACTGACAAATCTGGTACTGGGTCAACTGCAGTGTTGTTTACCACATGGCTGTTTTTTGATGTTTTTTTTTCTCTAAGCTCAGTTGAGATTGTAAGAGGACTTTTTGGTAATTAGGCACTAGTATCTGGTATCGAGCGGTACAGGAAGAGGAAACTGATGTAAGGATGTTATTAGTTAATTTTAAGATTTTGCTATTGGCAGCTGTTGTTAATATTTAAAAAAAAATTGATGTATGTTATGAATTCATTTGATGTTTTTTATAATTTTTCATTAAATACAAGTATTTTGACATTATTGTAGGTAACAGGAAGGTCTAATTTTGATTCAAGACATGATAACTAATAATCAATCGCTTATGAAATTATAACAAACTAGAGGAAAACAAACTAAAAAAATCAATAATATACCTTCAAGCATCCATTATTGGAACAATCAAATTAAAAAGAAAAAACAAAGTGATGTGTTTTTCAAATCAGAAGTCTCCCAGGCTCCCTTCTTTTCCAGAAAAAATCATGAGAGATGTATTATTGTTTGAAATTCTGAAAGTACCTAAACAACAAACAATACGCTAGAAGGACAGTACCGAGACTGTATTGAGGCGGACAACAAGATTTTTGTGAAATTTTACTATTATCTTAAGAAAAGAAAGCGATCTGGTAAATATTCAAAGATGAGAACTTACCAAAAAAAAAAAAAAACAAGAGTCTATATAACTTCTTTTTTTTCCTATCGAAGAGAGAGCATATGCATTAATTGAGTCAATCAAAGAAAGAGAGTGTAGAGAGGGTAAAACAGGAATAAAGAGAAAAAAAATTCTCTCAGCGCTAGTTATTACAATTGTTGCGTGTAGAATAGCACTCCCCTTTCGAAAAAGCTTTCGACACAGTGAACTGGTGTTTCATGATAAATCTAATAATCGAGCGGGGCTTTCCACCGAGACGGCTAGCGGCAATACTGAACCTGTTGCACTCATCTTCATCAACGATTAAGGTTAATGGGGAATTAACAAGATACTTCACACACAAAAGGGGATTGCGTCAGTGTGATCCATTATCCCCTCTACTCTTCATCCTAGTGGTCGATTCACAAAGCAGATTTGTCAAGGGAGCGCAGAGTTCAATGCCACAACCTGCTAGAATGGCACCGGAGGTAATACAGTATGCAGATGATTCCCTTATCAGCAGCGAGGCACACCTCGCGACTCTAAAGATGATTTGGTGCCTTAAGGGTATATACAAAACTATCGGGCTTAAAGTTGAATCCTCTAAAATCTACTTTTGTACCGATAGAGGTTCCTATGGGATGCATAGCTGCCATCCAAACGTATCATGTCGGCAACACAATTCAAATTTCCACTCACTTATCTAGGACTCCCTTTGGCTATCAAAAAATTAGGTAAGATCCATTACCAAACCATGTCATCTAATATTCAGAGCAGAATGGAAGGGTGGACTACAAATTGTCTCTTCTACGGGAGAAGAATCTCATTGGTGAAATTGGTATTATCGGCATGCATTACCACTTTATTGCATGCAGGCACTTAAAATCCCAATAGGAGTCATGAAACACAGACAATATGCAAAAAAAAATCCTTTGGAAAGGGAATGAGTCATGTAAAGCTAATTGTCTGGTTAATTGGAAAATTGTGTGTGCTTTGAAAGAAAATTGAGGTTTAGGGGTAATCGATTTATCATACCAAAATGACGCGTTGTTAACAAAATGGCTATGGGAACTAGGCACAAAACCAACAGGGTTATGGGCAACCATAATCCATAGGCTTTACGGTATAAATGGTGGAGACGAAATTGCAAATTCGGGGATTAAATCGTGCTTCCTTCAGACTTTGGCTTTGCTTTTACCATTCTATTCAAGCTCGATAAAACTAGACAATAGATTGCAGTGGCGTTGTGTTACATTTCGTAAAATAAAAATATGATATTAATAAATCCTAATAAATTCTAAATTAGTTAAAGTAGTTTAATTATACTATAGTTATTAATTTAATTAACGAAGGAATAACTTCTAGAAATATATATGTATGTGGGCCGATTTATACAAATGTGAGATTTTAAGATCTTATTTACAAAGCTGACAGGTGGGATCCGCTCCTTTAACATTCTTATCCGATAATGATATATTATAAATATATTTATCTTCACCGCTCATAATACATCTCTCTTCTCTTTCTTATTTTTTTTTACCGCTGACCCCTCTCTCTTTCTTCCTATTGTATTGTATATGATTTATGCATTCATCTCTACTCCTCTCAATTTCGGTTCACATCTCACCTAGACTAGTTTGGGGAATTAAATTCTAGAGTTTGATAGAGTTTGTATGCCGAACTTGAACTGAGCAAGAAAGATAGTGATTAGTTGCACCAAGTGAATCCATTGGTATTCAACTTTCTATCTTATTTCTTTTAGACCTGATTTAAATATTTGAATAACTAAAGATTACTTCATGGTTTAGAAGCACACATGGCTTTCTTTCTTGTAATTTGATACTAGTCTATTAATTTCTACAAAATTAGGTAACCAAATCTTTTGACCATTAAAATTAGATGGCGTTGTTTCATTTATTTTCTTATAGCTCTGGTAAATTAAAACTTAGTAGAAAGCTTAATTGAAATAGTACTCCAATTACTTTGAAGGTGAATACGTGTACAATATGTAATACACTTATATAATTATATAAGAATTAGTTTTTTAAAGTATGAAATTCATTCCATGTTCAGTTATGTCTGGATTATTGTAGCTTAACTAAATATTATTTTGAGAGAAGAGTAATAGAACTTTGATTTATATAGTAATTATTACAATATATGCATCTATATGTAAATTTATTATGTTACATATGCCTGATTAAGGGGCGTTTCTATTGGATGAAGATTGATAGTAGGGCTTTGGGGTGTAACTTGAGAAAGAGCTTACTATTAAAAATTAGCTTGGGATTAGCTGTAATTTCATGGTAAAAATGATGTAAAGATATATGAGTAATTTTTAGAGCCAACTTAAAAGATTCTATTTCAAGATGTATGGTATAAATTAGACTTTAAGAAATTATAAATTGACACGAGGTAATACTAGTTACAGCATAATTATTTATTACTAATTGCATCATAGATATATCTTATATTTACATATAATTCTTGTCTTTTGAAACAGATAGTTCCATTAGAGTGATTCAATTATATGTAGCTTCAGTTATTATCAATGGATAAATAACTTTATATTAAGCATAATTCCTAAATTATCATGAATGCTACCCATTTTTCTCACATGTACTAGACGATATGAGTTCTACTTTCTTGCTTTTATGAAAGCCTGCGATGTTAATAAGTTTTTAACTCCGATCTTAATTCTTTTTATACATAGCTATCAAACTTGGCATATTAATTTAGCAAGTTATATGACACGCTTGCGGAATGGTGAATTTGATTCAAGTCTCAGCATGCCCTATGTTATCAAGTGCGGGGTTACTGGACTTGTTTGATATTACATTTTTAAGAATTAAATTGTTATTTGTTTATCATGTTGAATAATTAGTTGTTGCATTATTTGAGATGTCTGAATCATATGCATAGCCCAATCAAATTAGAACTGAATTTTGTGTGATATTGTTGACCTATCATTTTGTATGGTTTACCGTTTGTATGAATCTCCTATTCTGAAATATGATTGAGTCACCACAAGTTTATGTTTATGGAAATCTTTTGAGCTCTGCAAAGTCTAGGAGCTATAGACTAGACTTTGGTTACGGAATCCTTATGCGCATATGGTGAACGGCCCTCGCTAATCCCAGTACCGGTTGGGAGGGGGAAATCTGATTCTGATTCTGACGGTGAATATGGGTGACTATAAAGAGGCGTCTGATTGATGTCATATCCAGTCTGGGACCGGAATGACAGGTTTGTTTAATGTGTTGAGAATTACCGATTCCGAGTTTATTGCATACGAAATATTATCTGACTATAAATCAGACTTTAATTAACGGTATAAGCCTAAGCACATCAGATGAGGGTCAGTGGATGGTACTAAGTACCAGCAGGTGTGGGTTTAGCGTGGCCACCTGCGTGACAAGCTGGTGGATCATCTGTTTGTGTTACCAGACATAATAATCTATGATTAAGCCAAATATATCTCTGTTGAGCTTCATTTGAGATTCTGTGAGTTGAGATTCGATTGAATACTGTGATTGAACGTTTGCATTCACTTATATATAAACTGAACTGTTAATGTCAAGTTGCAAGGATTTAATTCTAGATATGGATTGATTGCAAGTCCAGTGGCCTGATTGTGGCAAATTCGCACTGGGAGATAATATTTATATTATTTCTCACCCCCACCCTTTGGGTTATTTTCAGGTTTATTATACGGATACAGAGAGACGGTTCTGGATCGCATCTAATAGCACAACCACATGAAATTGGGGATTTGGGATGTTGAAACTGACAGGATGCGAGAGAGATTCCTAAAATATAGTTTGCCGTATTCTGTCAGATAAATTTTGTAAGAAATATTGGGATGTGGTTAATAATTAATGGTGTTATTGGTAATGCATATAAAAGATCCACTGCCTTACGTATATATTTTAATAAATATACGTGGCAGGCTGTTATATCCGATTTGGAGGTGTGACACGTTGGACTACAACGGGGGGAGTTCTCATGCACAACAGCTTATAAGGCAATCCACCACAGAGGAATTATCGATTCTAAGAAGGAATTTTTAATGGAGCCTTTGACTTGAAGATTAGAATATTCATATGGCTCATGGTAGACGACAAAATTCTATCTCAGGAGGTCTTTTTAAGGAGGGGGTACACGGGTCAGACAGTGTCATACCCTAGATTTTTACCATCCGGAACATGATTATATAAGCATTTTCATATATTTTCTTGGCCCGTCAACCTATGTCGCCAACAAAATAGCAAAACGGAGTCAGCTACAAAGCTCAGTAACCAGTTATTTAATGACGCGCTTCTCTACAATTGGCTTAATTTAACAACTATTCAATTAGACCAGATTAATCCGCATAAATACACATCAAATTATGCACGCATATTTAACCAGAAATAGCACGTCAGTCTAAGTTATCTATAAAACAAGTCACATCATATTCACACACGTGTAATCCCTGTCACAGGCGATTCCCACATTCTCATAACACAATTCCTTTAATCTGCCAATCCAATGAGAAATCCATCCAACATTGAAAAGCTGCCAACCCATTGGGAAATCCATTCAACAATGAGAGACTACAATCACATATCAAATTCCAACCTCAGACCCGCTATTCCGTTAAATATGCCATCATAATTCAATATGCAATACTAATATTCAAATCAACCATACAAAATGAAAACACAGTTATAGAGAAGTCTGGTTACCTGTTAGCGAGATATTAATTCATAATTTCATTCGGTTTGCAACAATAGTTCAAAATCACTGCGACGTAATCGGAGTTCGAATCGGGCATTTAATAATTCATATCAAAACATCAATAAAATATTTCTTCCATATATCTCTATTTATCAAAAACAAAGAGGGTCGGATCCAAACAGAAAAGAGGAGAGTGAATTCATATGAGTAATCAAATCATTTCAATTTGGTGATGTAACACTACTAGAATAATCGTTTTTTGCATGCCAAGCACTAGTTTGTTGCATGGTAGAGACGGCTCATGCAAAAGAAATAGCGTTTGTTGACTTTTTAAACTTGTTGCATGCGAATCTCCATGTAACAAGTATCGCATGTAATTGGGTAAAGTACAACCATGCAACTGTGTGATGTTCAACCATGCAAATAAGTTTTGAAAGTCAGATATTATAATTAATTCAAGGTCCATGCAACAACTCAAGTCCATGGCCATGCAACTACTTAAAAACTTAGTAGATATTATATTTAATTAAAGGTCCATGCAACTACTTAATCCCATGGCCATGCAACTGCTTAATCCCATGTTTATATTATATTTTATTGAAGGTCCATGTAAATAGTCCATGGCCATTAGCATGTAAATAGTCTGGACTAAAAGTTCCAAACAATTGCATGAGATTAGTCATGCAATAGTTTATTTATTGGAGACAGATTCATTTCTGTTTATTTGATATCTCCTTTTCAATGAAGCTTTTAAGTAAAATTCACAATAGCACGAATAATAACAGTATATAAGAATTTAATACTTTGATAACTTAAAATTTTTTCATTTAGAACAAATATTTCAAAATAATGGAGAAACAAAAATAATAGTACAAAATATGTGAAAACACACATACAACTTTTGATTCATCAATATTAAAACTCTTGATCGGAAGCATCGAGGCCATAGAAATCAAATTCAAATTTGATTGTAAAAAAATTACAAAAATTTAAATAAAATACTACAACACCTTGCAATTTGACTGACTATAAAATACTACAAATTGCATCAGTTTTCAATATTGAAAGCTGGTATGACTAATGCATTAAATTTGTTGTAATTCTAAGGAGAATTACAAGACTCTGTAATATTTTATCTCCACCATTAATGAGATTTGATTATTGAAATTAAAACAATATTTATAGTGCTCCTTTTTTTCTTCCTGCGCTGCCCCTCTCTTGCCCATATTTTTCACATTTTATACAAGCGTTATCAGTTGGTTTCTCACAAAAGTAAGCTTTTATATGAAAGAATAAAAACTATGTTAGAGATTTGAGTGGCCTGAGTTTAATCTACATATTGCCATTCTCTTTATCCTCTCAATTTTGATGCTTAAGCTCTGAAATTGGAAGAAAATTAGCAAAATAAGTTGATAAATGATACTGTTAATGGTACTTGATGAGTAGATATAAACATGATTTTAATTGAGTGAAATTTTTTCTTTACTAAGTACCAGTATATACATTACTCAGATACTCGATGCCTCAAACAGAACCCTCTTGCAAATCAGACCAGAAACCAGTGAAGAAAGTCATAAATTAACCAAATACTTGCATAGATGGATATAAGACATTACCAGGAACTCACAGAAATAAACCTCACATTTTTGTGATTTTTATACAATTAATTAAGGACTTTCAAAAATCAGATTTCAAAAATTCCAGCAACTGGGACAATGGGTGATTGGTACCAAAACTGAACAGTACAAAATTACTAGTTTGACCCAGTTAGAAAATTCAGAAAACTTTGAGATTAATCTAGCTGATAGTACATGATGTTATAAGAATTTTGGTACCAAGAACTCCTAATTTGGAGATGTAGTTTGCCCTGTGCAAAAATCACAAGGCAGCATGCCAGAGAAAGACAAAACTGCCCTCCATACCCTGAAACTTGAAGAAATAAATCACTTTAAATCCTATAAAAACTATGAAAATATACCTGAAAACTAGATACTTACTGTCAATTATTTTTTAAACTTAGGTCAAAGGTTTGGATACTTTATTGAGACGTAAGTCTAAAACACCAATCAATTTTTTCCTTAATCTAACATGAGCCCCCAGCTGCACATTCGTAAAATAGATGCACACTCAAATAAACACCAATCAAGACATAGGCTTAGTTATGATTATGCAGTTGGAGCTTTAAACTCATATGCTTTCTTGATACTACACCAATCAAGGCATAGGCTTAATTAACCTGACAAGCAAAAACAATATTTGACAATCTGTTTTCGTACATTCACAATCTGTTTAGCTAAGTGAGTGCTTGCAATAAATAATTGATGACAAACTTGTTAGGAATTAAATATGCTGTTGAATAGTCATTCAGACATTTCACCAAACATCTTGTATGCACTATAGAAAGCACCGAAGTACAAAACTTGTTGGTTCATAACAAATGGATTCTCAAATCTGTTGGTTCATAAAACAATACCTCATCTGTTGGCTCTAGATTTGTAGCTTAAAATTCTCAATCACACAATTTCTAAGTTGTGTTCATACCTTTGATTAAGAGTACACTAAGACAAGTTTGCCCTTTTCAGAAAATTCATAATTATTAGGGTCATTTTCGCATTTTTCTCAAACCCTTAGTCTATAGTGAACAAGTGTTGCCAAATTAACAACTCGTAAGCATAGTGAAAGTGTAAGTGTGTAACCACATTTCATTAAACACCTCATAAGCATAGTGAAAGCGTAGGGAAATTTCATCAAACACCTCATAGGCATAGTGAAAGTGTAAGTGTGTAGCCAAATTAACAACAATGATACCAACAAAATTCAATTAACTAATTACTATAAGCTAATTGTACTATTTAATCTTCATCATTAGATTAAATGACGCTAGAACAACTTTACCATTTGCAAATGTTTTGTGTCAGAATAAGTGGTGAAGGTGTAAAGCCTGGAACGAATGTCAAAGATACAAGGCTTCTGAAGCCATGGGACTAGGAAGCGGGTGCCTTCTGCGATAGTCTTTGGCAACACCTCTCTAAACCAATCAAAAATCATTGCTCTCTGAGTGCAATCGTTGGTGTAGAGAGACACGCCTAATATCGATGTGCCAGCTCCAAGTCTGATTGCCCCTCTCCGATGCTTTCTCAATGGAATAACAGTAGAAATAACACTGATCGTCGATTTCACGGTAAAAAATTGGTTTGGCGGCATTCCAAAAAATGTGGAGGGAAGTTGTCAAAAGTTTGGAGTTTTAGAGGGAAATGAGAAGTATAGTTGTGCTGTTTGAGAGTTTTGGTGGGAAATGAAAAATATGGTACTAAGGCGAGTTTGTAAAATTTGTTGATTTTGATGTATTAACTGCACAAAATAATCTTTCACTATACGGTTCATTAAGAGGATATGAATCTGCTGCTTTTCTGAATCTAACCGTACAAAATTTTATATTTCCGTATCTCTATAAAAAAAACTTTTTATGCACAAATCTCAACAAATTTGAACGGTTAGATTCAGACAAGCAGCAGAGTTCATTCCTCATTAAGATGTATAAAAGTTTTAGACAGACAAGAACTTTTACAAAAAATATTACAATAGTTAACAAAAATAATCATATGTCATGTATGAAGTTATAAAATTTATGGATATTTTATAATTTCATAGAAAAAATTCGGAGAGGTTTAGAGTGACCGATTTAATTTGATTTATCCTATGTGATGTACCTATAAAATTAATTTGCAGTGCAAAGTTTTATCTCAAATAAATTTATAGTACAAGTATTTTCTCAAATATAGTACAAGTAGAAATTATTAGATTATGCATATACAACAAATAATATGAAAAAAAATTAAAGAAAATATTTTCAAAATTTTTACAGTTTTTATGATCAAATCATACTTGTAATTGTCACTTTTATAGAATTTTATTATAAATTTTCGAAAATATGACAATAATTAAAAAAAAATTCAAAATTAATACTTGAAATGTGAAAGAAATTAAAAAGTAATGTGAAAGAAATTCAATGAAATTCAAAATTTACAAGTTAATTAAATTGTATGTTTACAAAGAATAATGTTAAAGAAATTAAAAACAAATTCCTAATTTTTTCAAGTTTCTATTAATTGAAATTTATGCAAGAATTTGTGTTATAACGTGTTTAATGCTAGTTAAATGATTTTGACAAATTAAACTTTTTAGCATTACATGCATTGTATATATGACTCATATCCTGTGTGTATGAATATGAAATATAAACTCTTGTTCCATGAGTTAATGAAGATGCACGGGAATAATTTGTCTATTGGTCGATCAGTACCGTTTAAGTTAAAGATCACTACATTTATTGTCTTGCACTCAAGTTTGATCAAATTTTGTTTTTATTAACCCATCCATCCATTTGACCGAAAATTGAAGCATCGTATGGCCATAAACACTTTGTGTTGGATCGAAACCCATACATAATAAAACTTCCAAACTCTTATGTTGGTTATGTTCAATATTCTCCCTTGATCATTTTAAAATAGATTTGGAAAGATTTTATCACAGATCGACCGTTGATTTCCCGCGTGAAAATGAACGGTCCGAAAATATTTTATAAATTTGAAGGGGCATATAATAATGAAAGTCTATAAAAATGATATGTACAAGCATTATTTGACTATAAAAGATGTAAAAAAAACAAAACTATTTTTTCTGATAAATTTTCATATGCGTTTCTATGCATCTATCATAAATATCAAGATTTTATACCGTTTGATAAGAGAATAACGGTTCTGATTTATTCATTTTGAATACATGTGGATAGGAAGTCCTTATACTCTTATGTAACATAATATTTCTGTTTAGATCTAACGGTACATGATGCACATGATCCTTTGATATTAGAGCGCAATTAAACATGATCACACAGTCCGATCTAAACAAAAATATCATGTTACCTCAGAGTAAATATCATGTTTAGATCTGCCTCTTAACTTTTCATTTTTCCTTCTTCCTGTGCGCAGCCGCTAGGTTTTCATTTCTCCTAATTTTTTCCATTCCCTCCAATTTTATCCGCTTTTTTCCCTCTTCTTTTTTACTGAAATTCCAAATGGCGCCGCTGCTATCACCAAACCTAATCCCTTAAATCTGTCGATCTTTTTCCCTCACGATCTAACCACTAAATCTTCGCCCAATCCCACGACCAAACCCTTGTGCAAGGCAGGAGGCAGCTCAAGTGGGGCTGGTTCAATCGATCGCTGGCCAAGTGCGGACGTGCAGCAGGGTTGGTCGTCAGGCGAGGCGGCTCATTTATGCCCCTACAGTGAGCACCCCTAACCCTGGTGACCGCCTCACCCCTGCCCTGGTGACATCCACGCGAGTTGAGGAGAACTCTTCAAGGTTTATCTCCCTTCCTCTATTATGTTCTTTCCAATTTTGTATGCACAACTCTTTCCTTGTTGGCACCAGATTGTACAGTGTTGCGGGTATGAGTTTGAAATTGATTTCTCTTGTTGATTTTCCTACTATATTTACAGGGGTTGATGTGGGAAAAGAGAAGGTTGAGACTGAGGGCCCATGCTACCAGCGGTAAGTTTAATTTTTAAAGGTACACAAGGCTCACCACTATTGGATAAGTTTAATTTAATAAAGAAAAAATAAATTGAATTAAGGCCTAAGTCCTCAATAAATTGACAGCTAAAATATTAAGTGAGGCTTGTGTTGCTTGACTGTCTTAATTTTAGTGTTTGTAGAGTTGAAATAACAATAGATGGGGATGTCATGTCTGGAGTTGCATGTAATTTGGAATCACGTGGTTTTAAAGCATTATGCAAAGTAACTGAGGTTGTCGGTTCTGTTCAGCTTTATTCAATCACTGGCAGTTTGCCATTAATTCGTGATTTACAGGTCAATTTTTTACTCTATTCCATATTCTGGTGTACAAAAATTGAGCCATCATTTTTAATTTTCATTTTACCCCCTTAATCTTTCATCTATCTTTCACGGTTACCCTCAAGAAAAAATGGTTACTCTCAACAAAATATTTTTTTATAACATTCTACAAATAATGGTTCTTAACAAATAAAGATGTCAAAATAAAAGTTTCACCAAACCAGAACCAACAGATATAACCTCAGGACAATTTGATAATATCTTGATTGTGGTGTATTTTTTCCTGACATAAAATAATTCACAAATGAGATGATGGTTTAGCGTTTGCTTAGCAATCAGCATGACCTGCTGAATTTCCATTTTGAAAATCATTTATAGAATAATTTTTTTTCCTGTGCTCCCTCCAAAACCTCAAAATATTTCCATGGACTCTCTAAATACAAGATTGTTCACAGTTTGTATTTTTCGGGTGATAACAGATAATTGCTCACATAGCTACAAGTTTCTTGAAGCAGCACGCACCTTTCCGGTTATCGGTAAGTACTGCTAAAATAGTTGCTATATATCTCTTAAGTTCCTTGCTATATATTATGTTCAATTAATTCTTTCATGTAAAATTATCAAACAATCTTGTGTGTATTGACAAATGTGGAATCTAATTGGCCTGCAGTGATATCGATTGCTTCTAGCTTGAGCACCATGTTGAAATGCATAGTTGTAAGTCCGAGACCTAATTTCATAATTACAAAAGATGAAATTATCTTGTAACCGCTTAATATATGTTTAAAAATGTGTTTATACATTCCATTTTGGCTCTTTTTAGCTTGGTGCAGCAGAGTTTCTTCAGAAACCATTATCAGATTACAAACTAAGAAATATTTGGCAACATGTCATTCACAAGGTATGAATTAGGTTTGACATTCAACCTATATATGTGGTGCAGGCCTTAAAAAATAAAACAAATTCAAGTACCCTATAAATGTAATAGATGTCATTTATCGCTCGTTCTAATTCCACAAAAAAGATGGCCAAATAACCCCTTGTTTCTTGCATTTAAAAAAAAAAAAAGATATCATGGAGAAATGAGGGGATTTAGTTAGTTTTGATAATTTCTTAAGAAGTTGTAGGCAAGATCTTACAAATATATGGATATTTATAATAAATGTATTAATATGAAATTTATGATAATACTAATTGTAAGGTCTAATTTGCAATTTTCACATCTCCTTCTTGTCTGACCTTCCCTTTGGTAGTTATCATCGGAGTTTTGGTCCCACTTCTTCAAGAGGCTATGACTCAAGATTTTCTCATGGTTTCCTTTACAAAATGGTAACTTTCATTCTCTTCTTTAACATGCATGTATATGTATAATATTAGGGACAACAGTACCAAATTTTAGGTAGTTTTTGCACCATGTTAATACTCCACTCTCCAAAAGAAACTAACTCACTTTCTCAATTTTACTGCAGTGAGGACAATATAGCAAGAGAAATGAAAGAGTTCATTGTTTTTGGAAAAATATTTTGGATATATTAAGGGTAAAGTATTTTGGTCATAATTTGGGTATACTTTTTTAACTCATGGGGGCGAGTTTTATTTTGTTAATACTTGAAAGGTGAGTATATTTTGATTATATATAAAAGTTAGTTTTCTTATTTAGTTACTTGCTTGAAAGGTGTTATTTTATTGCTTTTATAATCTTGAAAAAATGTATGATGATTATATTATGTTGGTCATGCTTATTTGTTGCTTTCTATGTACTCTTTTATGTGTTTTATGCATATCTTATTGAATGAGAATTTGGAAATTGGTAAACAGTACTGGATTGGTACAGGGAGGAAGGATTGTAAAATTAGATTCTGCTTTCTTGCCTCCAGGAAGCTATTTTTATTGTCGTCGAATTTTCCACGCAAATATTGGTAACTAATGTGCATGCAAAAAGTGTAAATGAACATATGGTTAACTAGCTTTGCAAATAGTCAAGTTAACTAACCTTGCAAATAATCAAGTAGGTCCCACATTATCTATCCTTGCATATAGTCTAGCGGGTCCCGCGTTCCCTTGCCTTGCATATACTATGGTGGGACCCATGTTCGCTCCTTGCAAATAGTATGATGGGACCCGCACTCTATTCCCTTGCATATACTCCAAACTGGGTCAACTCTCAAAGTAGTTGCATGGCTAGTTATTGCATGACAAGTCTCATGTAACAGACTTTTTACATGGCTGTCCTTGTAAATACTGACTATTTGTATGGAAGGTATTTGCATGGTTGCACTTGCATGGTTAAGACCATACAAAAAGCCATTTCGAGACTTGTTGCATGACAAACGCCATGCAATAAGCCATTTTCGTTGTCATGCAATAAACGATTATTCTAGTAGTGTAAGTCAGAATAGATGGGGGGTGTAAGTTACGGCAAAGAATAATTAAAAAGGGACAGTTAGGTTATGATTCACCATGCAATTGATCTATACCGCAGCGAATTTAATATATACAGGTGGGTTATAAGGTCGGTTAGGGAGGGGGCGGAATTTTGAGGAGCATGAGACGCATCTCATTAATTTTTTTTTTCATAATTTAGAAATAAGCTTCATTAGATTTACAATTAAGGAAATAAAGTAAACATAAAAACTTGTAGCGCAAATCTAAGTTTTAAGAATAAAACATAAATGGAAATTTTATTATTTCATTCTTCTTCTAACAGAAACTAAAATCTTTATATATTATAAAAATGTCTTGTAAACAAATAATAATTACTTAATTTTTCATAATGTTACAGACAGGTTGTTATCTATGCGCTTCGGAGGTACACAAATCACGGAACATATCATGTGGTTTTGCACATATGCAAAGGTATTCTTGATTAGACTGTTTTCACACTACAACATGCGCGTACATACGGGAAGTCAATTGCACACAAAATGGAACCTAGCACAGCTGGGGCTCTCCAAAGAACAAAGAGCAGAGAGGAATAAGGTGTGGATGACTGGGGCTTGGGTCTTATGACGAGAAAGGAATAGAATATTGTTTTCAGATAAGAGAAAACAGTGTTTATTTTAATCAATGACACAACAGTTGAAATATGGTTTTGATCTCAAGATAATTAAGTTGCATGGAGATGGGGACAGAAGGGATCCATGGTCTGAGGTCATCCATACAAGGACATTTTGTGCCCTTCTAGCCGCAATTTCTGCGAGTTAATTATATTTTTATATTTTTAGAATTTTACCCAAATGGTGCAACTTTTGCATCTAAGGGTTGTAATTAAACTTTCTTTTTTGAGGAGGGATCGGATTACACTACTTTTTTGGTGATATTGTGTGACAATGTTCATTTTCGAAATTTCAAAATCCAAATAGTCGATCCAAACCGTTCAATATGATTAATATTAAGAGTAACTTGGAAATCAAATTTTACATTTTTCTGAATTTTTTTACTATTTATTAAGTATTTAACAAAATCGTTATATTCAGACCGTTGAATTTTTGAACCCCTCTAAATAAATCCAAAAAAAATTCAGAAAAATGTAAAATTTGATCTGCAAGCACATTTTAACATATCCATCAAGTTGAACGGTTTGGATCGACTATTTGAACTTTGAAAATGGACGGTGTCATCCGATGTCACTAAAAAATGGTGTTATTTGATCCCTCCTCTTCTTTTTTAGTATTAAATATATCTGTTAACGGCATTTCGCCATCAATCTTAAAAAAAAAAATCTTTTTTTTTTGTTAACAAAAATTCATAGTAGGCAAAATGTACGGGTATGTTTGGATGGAAATTATAATAACTAGAATAGTGAAATTTGAGAATAGGAAATAAGAATAGGACAAAAATAGTGATTTTCATATTAGTATGAAAATTGTGTTATTCGGATTAGTAAAAATGTTGTTTGGATTGTACATTTGGAATAGTGAATAGTTGTAACCGATAAATATTAGTGTTAAAAATGTGCAAATTAAGATGAAAGATATGCAAGTGAAATTTCAAACAAATTGTCACGACGTAGAGATAACAGAACTATTTCGAATAATCCATGTTCTCGAACAACTCCCAATTCTAGCTATTCTCACTTCATTCAAACATACTCTTAAATAAATCGGAATTAGTTATTCGGTAGTTAAAGATTGTCACAACTTTGCGAATAATATTCATATTACAATTCCCAACATTAATTTCTTTAGCACCTACCCTACTGGCCCTGTTATATGGGACATATTTTGTTCATAGAAATTAAGGAAAAGTAGAGAGAAAAACAAAAAGAGTATAGGGTTTGTAATATTGATAAAAAGATAAGTACAGATTTTACCGATATAATAATCAAAACAGTTAAGATAGATATATATTCTACCTATTCTAATAATCAAAACTGTAAGGATAGGCAAAAATTTCACCGTTCCTAATCTATTGTTTTTATTTCTCAAAGCCAAAACATATTTGTTTGAAATGGAGTTTAGATAAATAATATTTCTACTTATTATAACTGTTTTGATTGTTAGAATCAGTAGAATCTGTACCTATCCTAAATGTTTCGATTGTTAAAATTGGTAGAATCTATACAGATCTTTCTACCAATATTACAAATCATGTCCTCTTTTGTTTCTCTCTCTACTTTTTCTTAATTTTTATGAAAAAAAAATTCCTGTTATATGACTGTTAGTTTAGACACCTCCTAGCTACCTTCTAGCTCGCGTGGTCTTTTTTGTAATATCTTGCCTATTGGCAATGACTATACACAACAAGAATGAGACACTTTTCGCGAGGATAAAAAGTGACTTTTTGCGACGGACTACTCTCATTATTCAGCTTTTTTTTTTTGCGACAGACGGCCATCGTAAATGCGTTTTTTCTCTCGCGAAAAGTGTCTACTTTGTTGTAGTGATATGATAATATTCAGTTTCTAACAAAATAAGTGGTCTAATCCAATTTTTTTTTTAAATATATATATCCGAACAATATATTAAACAAATATTAATGGAAGAATTGATTAAAAACTACACACGTACTATAGTTAAATTAAACAAATTCAATATTCTGGAGCCGATGTGCAACCTGATGTGCAAATTTTTATGATTTTTGGAGATGTTTTGCTATGTTAACAAGATGTGCAAAGTTGGACTTAAAATAAAATATTCAGCACTTCAGATAATTTTTGAGAGCCGATATCTCACGACCTGTTTGGAGATTTTGTATGAAACTTCATAGTCCTGTTCTATCATGTCAAGAATACATATCAGTCAATTTTCATGATTTTTGAAGGTGGTTTGCTATTAATCAGAGGTGCAAAGTTGGACTCATAATGAAATATTCAACAATTTGGGTAATTTTTGAGAACCGATATCTCACAACCTGCTCGGAGATTTTGTATGAAACTTCACAGTCATATTCTACCATGTCAAGAATGCACGACGGTAAATTTTCATGATTTTTGAAGGTGGTTTGCTATATTAATCAGAGATGCAAAGTTGGACTCAAAATGAAATATTCAGCAATTCGGACAATTTTTGAGAGCCGATATCTCATGACCTGTTTGGAGATTTTATATGAAACTTTACAGTCCTGTTCTACCATATTAATAATGCATGTCGGTCAATTTTCACAATTTTTGAAGGTGGTTTGCTATGTTAATCAGAGGTGCAAAATTGGACTCAGAATGAAATATTCAGCAATTCGGACAATTTTTGATAGCCAATATCTCACGACCTGTTCGGAGATTTTGTATGAAACTTCACAGTCTTGTTCTACCATGTCAAGACTGCATGTCGGTCAATTTTTACGATTTTTGAAGGTGGTTTACTATGTTAATTAGAGGTGCAAAATTGAGATGCCTAAAAAAATTTACAAAAAAAAAAATTCTCGGACCGCCGAAAATATTGGCAGTTCGAAAAAAAAAAAATTTCAGACCGCCAGAAAATTTGGCAGTTCGGAATAAATATTCAAGACTACCGAAAAATTTAGCGGTTTGGATATTTTTAAATTTTTTCCAGAAACATGGTTATTTTTAATAATTTATTTATTTTTGGATATTTTTAAAAAACTCGGAAGCCGTAGCTAGTAAAGATTCTGAAAATTTACTTTTCACTAAGAGCATCCAGCCATTCACCCAAGCTAGATCAACAGCTAAGATTAAGCACAAGAAACACATCTAGACCTCGATCCGTGCCTTCATATATCACCCATTAAGAGAGTTCCACGTGATTGGAGGAGAGGAAAGAAACTGATAATGGGCCCACAAATTTGCAGAGAGAAAGAGAATAGGTCAAAGAAAAAATGCAATCAGACTTAAAATCAGTTTCGAATTAAAAAAAAAAAAAAAGAGTTCCACGTGTATAATGCTAGAAGTTTGATTGTTATAAAACTGCAGAATATAAATTATATATTTTTTGTGAATATTATTTTTTTATTATCTTACGGAATAGTCTATTTTATTTTAAAATCAGATATATTTTAATTTATAAGTAATTACATACAAATTTTATTGTTATCCGTCAGAATTTAATAATTATGAGCATTATCAATATTTAAATAGTTAATTATCGTAGTTTGAAAATTTTGAAGAATGATTATAATGGTGAATTATCTTAGTGTAACTTTCATTTTAACATAATTATTTATCAAATTACTTTTTTAAGTACAAAAAAGTTTTTGTCAAAAAATTCTGAGTTTCTGATCCGATTCAATCCAGCCAATTCTTTCGATTCCAATTTTACAGTCAAGTATCCGATTCTGAGTTTCAGAAACCATGGTACAGGTTATATATTTCGTAATCACTTACTAGCTGCTCAGTTATACAATGATCAAACTATAAAGAAGTTCCTCCGTCCTGTTTTGTTGATAGCATGTAATCTATTTCTTTTCTTCCTGCCCCTTGGTAAAGAGGCCCATTCAATAAATTCAATAAAATGGTAGATTCAACTCCTCTCCTCCGATCTCATAGTTCCTCTGTTGAAGGTCCCGATGAAGCTGCCGTGCAACGATCCTTCTCCATGCAACTTCTTCAGTCAGTTGTTGTTGCGGCAGCGTGGTTTTTTGATGGCCAGCAGACTTTCATCACTGTCTTTACTGATGCTGATCCCAAGTGGAAGTGCCTCAACCCGGTTGACCCGATATGCAATTCTGCTTCAAGCCCATGTGCACTCCAGCCAGGCTCATGGGCTTGGGACTCAGTCGATACCTCAATTGTGTCAGAGTGGGCCCTTCAGTGCACAGACACAATTCTTTCATCCATTCCTGCTTCGGCTTTTTTCACCGGTTGTGTTGTCGGTGCCTTGTTTATGTCAACCTTGGCAGACTCGGTTCTTGGCCGAAAGTTGCTTCTCATACTGTCATGCCTTGTCATGTCAGTTGGTGGCGCTATGACGGTTCTCTCTCCTAACAATTGGGTTTACTCGGCTCTTAAATTTATTTCTGGGCTTGGTCGTGCTTCGATTGGCTCGTCAGCTCTTGTACTATCAATGGAAATTGCAGATCAGTGGTGGCGTGATAAGATCGGTGTCCTAGGGTTTACTTTTTACATGCTAGGGTTCTTGAGTCTACCAATAATGGCCTACAATATGGGCCAAGGTTTGTCATGGAGGTATATGTACCTTTTGACAAATATTCCTTGTTTGTGCTACACCATTTTACTTTTTTTCTTTGTTCAAGAGTCACCTAGATGGCTAAAGGTGCACCGACAAAACGAAGATAATTTAACCAGGAAGGATGCAGTGCAACATACGAGCTATGATTTTTTATCTTCATTGAAAATGCTTTGTACCGCCAAACAATTCCTATGGAGGTTGATAGCTGTCATGATGGCGAGTTTTGGAACCGGGTCTATATACTACGGTTTACCCTTCACTCTCGGAGACCTCAATTCAAATCTTTACCTTAGCGTGGCTTTGAATGCTCTATCTGAGCTACCTGCATCTCTCTTGACCTTACTTCTTGTGGCGACAATGGATCGTAGAACTACAGTTCTCATATTAACTGCAGTGAGCGCGCTGTGCAGCCTGGCATGCGCATTTGATACTTTTGGCATAGCCAATAGAATTCAGCTGACAGCTGAAGTGATATCCTATTGTGCAGCTTGCACAGCGATTAATGTCATGTTGATATACTGTGTTGAGCTTTTCCCGACTACTATACGTAACACAGCAATATCATTAGTTAGAGAAACTACTCTTCTGGCAGGAGTATTTGCACCTGTTATGGCAGTTGAAGGGAAGAGCAACCGATTGTGGTCGTTTGGTTTCTTTGGTCTTGCAACTGGGTTCTGTTCTTTGCCTATTGCTTTCCTGCCTGATACTAAAGGGAAGGATTTAGTTGATAACATTCAAGATGAGGAATATCATCATGTTAGGGAAGAGTATGAATAGAGTAAATGTTTTATTACCTGTATTGTCAATAGTATTGTAGGGTTTCGTCTAGAGTATGATACTATCATACTATGAATAGGGTAAATGTTTTATTCAGTATGAGGGGTAATAATGGGATATCACGATGTTGTTTTGAGGATTTTTCTTTGCTTGTCAATTGTATTTATTTTTATTCTAGAATGCACACCTGTTAAAGGATAACACCATAGTAGGAATAATCGGTATCGGGATCGGGATCGGGATCAGTCCCGGTCAATACCGATACGGGATTAGGGTATTGGCCGGTATCGGCCGATTCGGATCAGAAAATCGGACTTTTTGATCAGAAACTTGTTTTACACTAAAAATTTGGAAAAAATTGATAAAAAAATAATTTCTCAATAATTTATGTTTAGATAAATAATTACAATCAAATAATCTATTAATACAATATAATAAATAAATAGATATCATTATTGAATACATAAATAGTAATAGATATTAAGCTAAAAAAAAATCAGATTTAGGAATTTCTTTATTGAATACATAAATAGGTATCATTAATGGCCAAGCCCAATTGATGAAAATAATCCCTACATCTCTCCACACTACAAAAAAAAAACTGATGAACAGTGAACCCCAATCAGTGCCTCTGCCAGCGGACCCCAACTTCTCTTTAACACTCTGACTGAATTGCCTCACTCAAGTTCTCCCACTAGTGGAAAAACATGAATCAGGATCGGCTTATCTGGATCGGGTGTACTAACCAACCGATACTAATACCTATCTGGATCGGTTCTATCACTAAAACCGATACTAAAAGCTAATGAAAGCACAGCACATGCACTATCGGCATCGGTTCTAAGCTTAGAACCGATCCAGATACTATCAGCATCGGTTCTAAGCTTAGAACCGATGCTGATTGTAGATTATCAGCATCGGTTCTAAGCTTAGAACCGATGCCGATAGTCCCTATTTAGCTTTTTCCCGAAGTCTGATTCTTCCCAGAATCATTTTTCTTTCTTCTTCCTCCATTGCTTGGCGCAGCAGCTGTCTTACTGGGCATTGATCAGCTATCTCACTCTTCGTTCTCAGGTTCATTAATTGATTAATCATCTCTTTTCTCAAGTTTGATGTTAGATCTAGCACAATTTAGGTTCTAATTTGACCCATTTTATAAACCCTAAGCTATCTTTTAGGTTTTAATACATTTTTTATATTTTAAGCTTTTCTTTATATGTGAAGATGAGCAAATTCATGATATATATGAATTTTTGATATAACTATATTTGCACATGCATGCTATATTTGAGCTTTTGATATATACCCATATATACCCTAGCATGCATCATATATATGTTATATAGTATTTGGCTAATATGCTATGGGTTGCATAGAGGCCTCCCGTGCTACGGCTCAATATTTGAGTTTTCAAAATACTAACGGTCGATCCGAACCATTCATATTGTTCTCCATATTAATATGTGTTTGGAGACCAAATTTTACATTTTTTGGAAATTGTTTACTATTTTTTTATGGTCCAGATTTGTCTGAAAAACAACGATTTTCAATAAATCTAAAAAAATAGTAAAAAATTTCCAAAAAATGTAAAATTTGGTCTCCAAACACATATTAATATGGAGAACAATATGAACGGTTCGGATCGACCGTTAGTATTTTGAAAACTCAAATATTGAGCCGTAGAACGGGAGGCCTCTATGCAACCCATATATATATAGCACCATAGCCAAGTCCATGTTATATATATATACATCTCTTATTTAGGTTCCGATGGTTTAATTTTGTAGTTTGGCTATTATTGAGAGATTTGGTGCAGCGATCTTCATCTCACTCGGTACGGCATCTAAAAAAGTTGTAAGTACAACATAAAACTCATGTTTAATTAGTTTTGTGCATAAATGTGTATTTCGATAGCTAGACTAAATAGATTTGTAGTAAGTATGTAGCTAGAGTATTGTCTTAAGAGCCAAAACCGCATTATTAATGCCTTTAAGTCATGATACCCGTTCAAAATTAATCCATTAGGGATTAATTTTGAATAGTCCCCGTTTTGGGACTGCTCTTTGAATACTTTGTCTCAATTAGGATGTGACCACTTGTTAGTCGTGTTTTAGTATTTAAGAAAATTTCGGCAGCATTTCTCCTTATTAGTTCCCCGAATACTCGGGGAACTAAGGGGAAATGCTGCCGAAATTTTCTTAAATACTAAAACACGACTAACAAGTGGTCACTACTGAGACGAAAATATAAAATAACACATCAACATCCTTTTTTTATTTTTTAAAATACAAAAATATAAAATAACACATCAACATCCTTTTTTTATTTTTTAAAATAACATACACATACAAAATATAAAACCTCCACACATTTATTAAACACTATCAGTATCGGTTCTTAAGCTAGCAACCGATCCTGATACTAATCTGCATTATTTTAAATAAATAGCACTATCAGCATCGGTTCCTATCTTAAGAACCGATACTGCTAACACATAAAAAAATATAAAACAACCCATAAACGTCCATTTTTTTTATGTTTTAAAATACAAAAATATAAAACAATGCATAAACCTCCTTTTTTTTAATTTTTAAAATACAAAAATATAAAATAACACATAAACATCCTTTTTTTTATATTTTAAAATAACATACACATTCAAAAATATAAAACAACACATAAACCTCCTTTTTTATTTTTAAAATACAAAAATATAAAATAACACACAAACATTTTTTTTTTATATTTTAAAATAACATACACATTCAAAAATATAAAACAACACATAAACCTCCTTTTTTTATATTTTAAAATACAAAAATATAAAATAACAAATAAATAGAACTATCAGCATCGGTTCGTAGATTAAGAACCGATGCTGATACTAGTCTGCATTATTTTAAATAAATAGCACTATCAGCATCGGTTCCTAGCTTAAGAACCGATACTGAGAACTATCAGTATCGGTTCTTAAGCTAGGAACCGATGCTGATAGGCTTCCCTCTCCAACCGGCGCCTCTATATTCTTTAAAACTTACTAAGTTTTCAAAACACTCAAAACTGACAGAACCCTCTCCAAGCCACCGTGACCTAGCCGTGCTCCGCCTTGCCGCGCTCCCTCTCCACGCTGCGGATAGTGTTCCCTCTCCTCCTCCGTGACCTAGCCGTGATCGACCTATCAAAACCGTGACCTAGCCGGTGCTCCGCCTACTTTCGGCTCCGTCTCTCCCTCTCAATCTCGGGTTAGTCTCCTTCTCTAAATTTGTCATATTAGGGTAGTAATGTGCTGATTTTGTGTGTATACCAAACTTTGAACTAACAGGGACCATTATGCAAAATTTTAGAAGTGTGATTTTCAGTGTTATACCAGACTTTGAACTAACAGGGTCTATTTTGCGAAATTTTAAAAGTTTAGGGGTTCATATACAAATTGTGAGATTGTTTAGAAATTAAGAATTGTTTAGAAATTGTTTATTAGAAATTGTTTAGAAATAATTGGTTTACAAATTGCTTATTAGAAATTGAACCAAGGCATTGCTTATTAGAAATTGTTTATTAGAAATTGTACCAAGGCATTGCTGATTTTGTTTAGAAATACTTGGTACTAAGGCATTGCTTATTTGTTAGAAATTTGATAGTTTAGGGTACCAATTTAAGAGGTACCAATTTAATTCGGGTACCAATTGAATTTAGAAAATTCTTGTTGCTAATTCTTGTTGTTGGTACATTAGAATTTCGGTTGTTGTTGGTACCTAGCTTAAGAACCAAAATAAATGTTGTTGGTACATTAATTAGAATAATTGTTGGTACCTAGCTTAAGAACCAAAATAATTGTTAGACATTTGGAAATTGTTGTTGGTACATTAGAATTTGGGTTAATAATTGGTTTAGTTACCAAACCAAAATAATTGGTTTGGATTTATTTGTTGATTTAATTTGAATTGGTTTGAAGTTAGTTTGGATTTATTTGGACTTTGAATTTATTTGGACTTGGATTTATTTGAACTTGCAAATTCAGATATGGAAAGCAATAGTCAGACAGCCTCGGCTAAGAAACGAGGAAGAGGGCCTAATGCAATCAAGGAGAAGTTTAACGAGAAAGGGAAAGAGGTGGAACTTGACAAGTTTCACAGGCCGGTTGTTACTACGGATACAACGTCTTTTCCAACGGAATTCGGTATATTGGTGAGAAGGAATATTCCTATAAGTTTCGTATTGTGGAAAGATGTTCCAGAAGAGAACAAGCTGAAAATATGGGAAACACTGAAGGTAAATAACGTAGTACTAAGTTCACAAGCTTTCATTTGATATTAACTAACTCAAAATTTTGATTTCTATTTGTTTGGCAGCTGAGATGGGGTATAAAAGATGACGAAAAAGTGAGGAACTATTATTATCAGAAGATGGCTACTTGTCACCGGAGGTGGCGATCCGAGATGACTAAATTGTGGCGCGCGGGTGAGACGCCCGATTTTGCCAAGCAAAATATGGAAGAAAAAGACTGGGAGGTATTTGTCAAGTATCGAGAGACGAAGGAGTTTGAGGTATGTTTATTTCTGCGGATCACCTACCTTATCTCTAAGTAAGAATTCAAATTCTCTTATAATTAAGGCCTACAATGATTGTCGTGACATATTAATTGTAGACTGCTAGCAAGGTTGGAAAGGAGAATCAGGCCAAAAACGAGTATCCGCATTTCTTAGGATCTAGAGGTTACATGGGCGAGGGTTTTCGGAGTAGGCTTATAGATGCTATGCAGACGATTGCGGACGAGAAAGCATCTAGTGATCCGTCTTCCCAAGGCTCAACAAGTGCATTGAAACCAGAAGAGGTCCTTGATATGTCGATTGAGCATAGGCACGTCACCTGGAGACTAGGAAGACAAAAGCTCGATAAGGAGACCAAGGAACGCTTTTATCCAGAAACATACGTACCGGTCATCGAGAAAATTGTAAGAATTTTAGATATTGTCATTCATTGGAACCTCTACTTTAATTTATTAGTTTATTGTAAGAATTTTAGATATTGTCATTCATTGAAACCTCTACTTTTATTTATTAGTTTATAACATGTTGTCATTCCAGGGAGAACAAGAGGCGGCTCTGAAACAAGGCTTGTTGGCCGTCGAACGATATGACGATGTTCTTGGAAAATCTCTGCCAAATCCGGAACATCCTGGGAGGGTGAGAGGAGTGGGAGGTTTGGTTCCTATCAGAAAAACATACGAGAAGAGCTCAATAAGGAGGAGACGCGCTCCCTCGAGTTCCGAATCAAAAATGAGGGAAGAACTGAGGGAAGAAATGGAGGATAAAGTAAGAGAAATAGAGGTGAGACTAGAAGCAAAAATGAGGGAAGAAATGAAGTCTCAACTTGCACTTTTGGTTCAGCAGTCAATGGGCCAACAAGTTCAGACGTTTACCCCAACAGTCCTTCAGAGCAGCAGCCAGTCAGTCAAACCAATTGCAGATCTTTCCGGGTATAATGAGGTAATACAAATTCAAATTCAATAATATTCAAATTTCACCATTTATTTTCCATTACATGTTGTACTGTTCATACGTTTTAGTTTATTCGAGTAAATACATATATCTGAACAGGAGGCAGAAATAAGCTGCAAACTCCACGCAGCTGTCAATGGGAACACTGTTACAGTAGCCGTGGGGACAATTCATGTTCCAGTTGCACCCGGTGGAACAATTCACGGCAGACCGATGCCGCTCGACCATGCAAGAGTGATGGTGGATGGTATTTTTGATGCGGACTTCATAGATCACCCATTACCTGTACCAAATGGCGAGCAAGAAACCCTAAAGGATGCCCTCGGCAGTTTCACTGCATGGCCGATATCCATGATAGTGATAGGTTCAGATGAGGTATATTATTATTACAAGTTCTTATACTTCCGAATTAGTATCTATGTGATAGAGTTATAGATGATTTTGGATTTTACTTCAATTTATTATGAAATTTTGCAGGAACCAGGCAAAGAAATGATTATTCCTGGAGGTCCGAAAGCAACGAGTCACTGCAAGGCATTTGATGGTATCAATTTTGACAAGCTGGGACAGACATTCAAGCATATTCGTGATCGGTTTTTGGAGCTAGATGGCAGCCCAATCGCAATCGATTCCCCAGCTGATCTTTTATGTTTAGATGACTCCATACGCGTCTATGCAGATGATTATGCGGCCTTGCTTACTCCACGAGAGTGGCTCACTGTACCAGTTGTTCAGATCTGGATGCTGTGAGTTAATATTTGTAATAATTGCAGAATTTTAGTACTTGTAGTTCAAATTTCACAAAATTGAGATCACCTTTGTGTCTTTATTTTGTAGGTATTGGCACAAATACCTCAAGGAGGAATATCCCGATGAGCAGGTTGGTTTCATGGACCCCAGTCAAACGAATGCCACCCTGTTGAATGATGACCGAGGACGTGTTCTTCAATACATAGGGAAAGCACTCCGAGAAAATCGGGACAAGAGATTAATCTTCATACCATACCATCAGATGTTAGTGTTACATATATATATTCTAATTTTATTATATTTCTTTCAATTCATATAAATTGAATAATATGACATGCTACAAATCTAACATGCAGAAATCATTGGATATTGGTCGTGCTTATGCCAAGAGAACGTGCATTGTACGTGTACGATTCCGATAAGAAAGGTAAAAGAATGCTGATGATCGGTGCTGCTATCGAGGAGTAAGTGTCTTTCCTAAATTTTACGTTTTTTTAGAATACTAATGATTTTATTATTATATTATCATTTCAAAAATGTCTCGTAAGTACTGATTGTTCAATGTTTTCATATTTCAACAGCGTCTTCATAAAGGAAATGGGTGCTTCTTTAACGGTTCGTAACGATTGCAAGGTAATAGTTCCTATTGCGATATAATTATAATGAATATACATATAAGCCATTTGTATGCTCGTAATACAAACATTTTATTTTTTTGAAACTTGTTATATAGTGCCCACAACAACCAGCCGGCTGGGAATGTGCATATTATACCATGTTGCTCATGCAAGACATAATAAAGCACTGTCTCGATGTTTTTCCGCAATTGAAGGTATATATGCATTTATAAATTTTTCAAAAATAAGAATTGTTGCTTCAAATATAATAAAATACACAATTTAATTGTATATATATGCTCTTCACAAATTCTAAAAATGCAGGATATTCCCGCTAAATATACGGTACAACGCTTGGCCGAGTTTCGCCAAATGTGGGCCACAGTCTTGCTGAAAGAAATTAAGACGAGAGGAAGTTAGGAACATGAATTTTTTGTAATAAGTTAGGATGTGTATGATATATAATTAATTTAGGATGTGTTTTATTGATAATTAATTTAGGATGTGTTTTATTGATAATTTAGGATTTGTGATTATTTGAAATTTCGGCCAGCTAAATAAATATGGAAGCTGGCCATTTAATAAAAAATATTTTTTTAAAATTCAATAGAGTATCAGCATCGGTTCTTACGTAAAAACCGATGCTGATAGTAATTTTCTAAATTTAAACACAAATCAGTATCGGTTCTTACGTAAGAACCGATACAGATAGTTATTTTCTGAATTTTAAAAATCTAATGTGAAATATACATCTGTATCGGTTTTACAGTATAACCGATGCTGATATTTTCCCCCTGAATTTAAAAAAATCTAATTTACAATTTAGATCTGTGTCGGTTGTTAAATACAACCGATGCAGATAGTAACTATTAGTATCGGTTGTAACAACCGATACAGATTTGTTTGGTATCTGTGTCGCCCTCATCAGGATCGGTGGTGAACCGATACTGATATCGGTATATAACCGATACTGATTCTATTTTTTCCAATAGTGTCCCTTGTTAAACCAGACAAGTGGGCCTTTTCATTTTGACAATGGGATCGTGAAATCACCCTTCTTCTCCAATTAGCTTTTGACCCAGTCAAAATTTCATATTTCATCCCCAAATCCAATTTGAAGTCATAGGCTTGTAGCACTTCGTTTTCTTTTGTGAAAATTCGCTCCAAATCGTGAGAATCAACGTTAACAATTGCTCCACACTAGAAGAATCGACGAAAAATCACACACCGAGGAACTCGGTCCAAAATCAGATCGCCAACGGCCAATACCGATCCGTATCGGCCAATTCAGATCGGTATCGGCCGATTATTCCTACTATGGATAACACATCAATATAAATTGTTGGAATATGTGTTACATACATATATTGGTCGAGTATGTATGTTAGAATTATATTAATATTTATCTAACTGTAAAACGTTTTGAAAAATTGTAACCAGGCTAAAACTTAGTTTTCTCCTTCAGACATATTCTGGTTCCTATTTCCAGTATATAACAGTAAAAAAAATGATATTTCTATGAAAACTTATAGGTAATGACCCAAAGTTATTTACTTGTTTTGGTTGCTTCAATAACACATGAATCTTGTTATTTTTTCCTTAAAGTTCCTTGCATTTACATTATATATATATATATATATATAGGACTTGGCTACAGTGCTATGGGTAGCTAAGAGGTCTTCCGTGTTACGGCTCAATATTCGAGTTTTTCAAATTCTAACGGTCGATCCGAACTGTTCATCTTGTTATCCATATTAATATGTGCTTGGAGACCAAATTTTACATTTTTTAGAAATTTTTTACTATTTTTTTAGATTTATTGAAAATCGCTGTTTTTCAGACAAATCTGGACCATAAAAAACAGCGATATTCAATAAATCTAAAAAAATAGTAAAAAATTTCCAAAAAATGTAAAATTTGGTCTCCAAGCACATATTAATATGGATAACAAGATGAACAGTTCGGATCGACCGTTAGAATTTGGAAAACTCGAATATTGAGCCGTAGCACGAGAGACCTCTTAGCTACCCATAGCATATTAGCCAAATCCTATATATATATATATATATATATATATATATATATATATATTTTTTTTTTGATGAAATGGCAGAGGCTGACAACATTTTATTGAATTTAAAATATTTAAAAAATATTTACAAATATTCAGTAATGTTAGAGATCCATACACTCTAACCATTACTCTTCAAACATTTCCACTTAGCAGTTTGCTAACCATAATCTACCTAATTCAGTAGCTCTACTTGCTACGAATTCTGGGGCAACTTTCAAATCACGAAAAATACAGTTATTACGATGTAACCAAATGAGCCAGCATGTGCATACGAAAATATTTACATTATATTTTTGTACGGCGATATTGGCGTAAGTTATAGCTTATGCATCCTAAATTGTTGAGAATAATTGAATAATAGAAGGATAAAAATGTAAAATAGAAAAAATAGTAAAAGTATAAATTAGGAGAATTAAATGAAGTTACTGTTAGATACCAATATATGAGTACCAACGGTACAATACAAAATAGAACATATAAAAGGGTCAACATTCTCTCTTGTAAGATACACAACAGAAAAAAAAAATACAAAAAGAGCTATCTCCTCAGATTTGCATCTTTTTTTCTTTTTTTTTGAAATCTTGACAGTGGCTGTCAAGTATAATTTTTATTAATTAAAATGTAAAATACATTCATCATTCTATATCCAAAACATCATCCAAACTACATCAACACCTAAAAAACATCAATATCTAAACATCAACATCTAACAACACAAATAACTAAAATAACAAAAGAAAAAAACTATATCATTTAGTGGTAGACACCGATAACCTTCAGTATTAGCTGGCTATAGCGACCAAAGGAAATGAGACATCTTTTTTTTCTTTTTCTTTTTTCTATTTGGGTTGCAGGCAGAGAAGATAGGGTGCCACGGTGGTGGGAGTGCAAAGAGAGAGGAGAGCCGACGACTAGGGCTATTACCGCCAACTATACTTAGTTCTCCCAATAATGGTAAAGGAAGAGAAGGTACCAATAGACAAGAGAGATAACGACTAGAGCTATTATCGTCAACTTTCTCTTCTCCCAACGGATAGGTGCGATCTATATCAGCTTTTGTTATCATTTTCTTTGCCAAAGCCAATTTTGAAAAGTTCTGCAGATGGACCCCACAGTCGAGATCCATTCCTGCAAATTAATTCCAATCATTTAAAAGGCAGGGGCAGAGACTACAAAATTTTAAACTTAAAATGCATAACATGTGAGATTTAAAACTTAAAATGAGATTTGAACTCAAGTCTCCATAACTACAAAATAAAATATTAACCACTAAACTGCATGTAAATATTTGACATTTTGCGAGGAGGCCTTAACCATATAAAAGAATTTAAATTTCAATATACATAATTAAAATTTTTAAATCATAAGGATTAAGCACTCTTATGAATGAATGTAGATCCGCCCATGTAAAACAGGGCTTCTCTAAAAAAAATACATGGGATTGTTAAAGAGATATGTCAAAAACCGATATCGTCCTGAGGGCAGCATTGTAAGAGCTTATGCTGTCGAAGAGGTTATTGAGTTTTGTACTAATTATATGGATGATGTCAAAGGTATCGGCATCCCTAAATCTCAGCACGAGGGTAGACTTCATGGGGTAGGCACAATTGGTTCGAAATTATTTGTACCCGATAAAAAAACGATGTCACTAGCACATTTCTATGTTTTGCAACACCTAACTGACGTTCATCCTTTCTGGGAAAAGCATATGACTATCTTGCGGCAACAGAATCCTAAGAAATTCGATAAGTGGTTGATTGGCGAACACAATAGCAAGTTTCAAGAATGGTTTACCCGTAGAGTCATGCAAGCTCTGGAGGGAGAAAACATTAAAGAAATTGTCAAATTGTTGGTTCTTGATCCAATTCATGTCGTGAGGACCTTCCAAGGATATGGCATCAACAGGTACAGTTTTACACAACAAATCAAGATTTAAATAGTACTGTGCAAAACAGTGGAGTGATGTTAGTAGCCGTTTCGAGTGATTTATCAGATCCTAAAGATACCGGACCATCGCATGCATCGATGTTATATTACGGGTTTATTGAAGAAATTTGGGAGCTAGATTACAGAAAATTTAAGATCTCGTTATTTATGTGTAAATAGGTCGATAACCGTAGGGGGGTTAAAGTTGACGACGATGGTTTTATTTTGGTGGATTTTAGTAAGGCTGGATACAAGGATGATCTATTTATACTTGCAAGACAAGCCATGCAAGTGTTTTATGTAATTGATCCGGCCGATCGTTCAAGACATGTTGTCCTCTCTGAAAAAAGACGTATCATCAGTGTTGATAATGTGGATGACGAAGAAGCGTACGATCATTTTGATGAGATAGCACTGTTTTCCATTGGCATGACATTTTTACCAACCGATGAGGATAACGAAACAAGTCACATGCGCATCGATCATAACGAAGGAGAATGGATTGAATAAGTTCTCACTGACAACAATCCCTAAATTTGTATTGGTATGTCAAAATATAAAAATAAATTTAATATTCTCCAATATTGATGACTTGAGGAATTTATTTTTTTCCTTCAGAATGTATTGAAACATTGAATGATGGAAAGCACGCAAGTTATTCCTCAATATTTATGACTTTGGTAATTCAGGTTATATGTAATTTAATTAGTAGCTTATTTTTAAAAAATCTAATGTTATTTTTTAGTAGTTTATTTAATTTTCTAAATTTTTAATGTTATTTTTTTGGTTGTTTTAAACAAAATTTTGAGTAATATAAAACATTAGGATCAGTTGATTATTAATATTGATGACTTAAGGATTTTATCTTTTTTCTTCAGGAGTGCATTGAAATACTAGACAACGGGCCATGCAAGTGATTACTAATATTTATGTCTTTTGTAATTATGTTTATAGGTTTTCTTAATTGTAACTATTTTTTTCCCTTATTACATGCAATTTATTAGCTTATTGTTTGATATAATTTATAATTTATAAAATTTACTTATAAATTTTGAAAATTTATAATAAATTAGGATATTAGGATCGGTTGTATACTAAGAATCGACCCCGATAGCTATCTGAATTGGTTTTAGTATACAACCGATTCTAATACCCTAATTTTTATAAATTTTATATATAAATCTTTTAATTTGATAAATTTGCCTTATAAATTTTATTAATAAATCTTATAAATTTTATAAATTTATCTTATAAATTTTTGTTTGTTTGAAAATATACAAATATAAAAATAAACTTATTAAAATAATTGATAAGATAATTTATACCATGATTGATGAAATAATTTTTATAAACTGTTTAATATAATTTATAATTTATATAATAATTTATAAAATTTATAAGAAATTAGAGTATTAGGATCAATTGTATACTCAAACCGATTCAGATAACTATAAGGATCCGTTCTTAATATACAATCGATCTTGATTAATGGTATTAGGATCGGTTGTATACTAAGAACCGATCATGATAGTTATCTGGATTGGTTTTTAAAGAAATAAACAGAGCAATTCACAGACACAGGGACTTACGTGGTTTCGCCTATAGCGCACTCCACGGAAACTCAACGCACCCAAATATATAAGATTATAGAATTCTCATTACAACACACACACACAGATATTTTGTTATATGAAAAACAAAATAGAAGAGGCTCTCAAATAGATGAAGAAATGAGCCAAGAATATAAACATAGGATAGGAGATAATGTATACAGGGAAATAACATAATGAGTAGAATCAAGGTTGATTGTCCTTCCAAATGTCAGTAAAGGACAGCTAATACATTATGCAATACTCCCCCTCAAGCTGAACTGAAGGGATCATCGGAGGTTAGCTTGCTCATAATATTTTTAAATACTCCTTTAGCTAAGGCCTTAGTAAAAATACCAGCTAACTGATCTGAGCTACAGATATAGGGTGTTTCAATGATCTTGTTTAGAATTTTTTCTCTGATAAAGTGACAATCTACTTCAATATGTTTAGTGTATTCGTGGAATACAGGATTTGAAGCTATCTGTATTACTGCTTGATTGTCACAAAACAGTTGTGTAGCCCTGTTGTTAGAATTAAACCCTAATTCTTGAAGCAATAAACTCAACCAAATGATCTCACTCGTGGCTGCTGCCATGGCACGGTACTCAGCTTCGGCACTTGACCTTGCCACTACTGTTTGTTTCTTACTTTTCCAAGTGACCAAATTACCGCCTACAAACATACAGAATCCGGTAGTGGATTTTCGATCAAGAGGGTTACCAGCCCAGTCGGCGTCTGCATAACCCACTATGTCACTTCTGCTGAGCTTTTTCGTCATGATGCCTCTGCCTGGTGAGGCCTTTAGATACCTTAACACTTGATTAACCAGCTCCATATGACCCTTCATTGGCTTTTGCATGAACTGGCTTATATAGCTAACAGCAAATGCTATATCTGGTTTAGTAATGGTAAGGTAAATCAATTTACCAACGATTCATTGAAAAACGCCAATATCTTCAAGAGGTATATTGTCAGTGATAACTTTTTGACTATAGTCCATCGGAATATTTGCAGGTTTGACTACCATTCTTCTAGTTTCCCTGAGCAGATCCAAAATGTATTTTCTTTGGGACAAGAAAAGACCTTTTTGAGAACGGGCAATTTCGATACCTAGAAAGTACTTCAAATTTCCTAGGTCTTTAATGTCAAACTATCTTCCTAAATGTAACTTAAGGTCTATTATGCCTTTCTTATCACTTCCAGTAATCACCAAATCATCTACATAGATTAAAATGACAACAATACCTTGGGTTGATGTTTTAGTGAACATAGAGGAGTCCGCTTCACTGCGTTTGAACTCAATCTTGCTAAGTGCATAACTCAATTTTCCGTACCAAGCTCACGGTGACTGTTTTAATCCATATATTGCCTTCTTTAGCCGACATGCCATCCTGTTTTCACTTGGTGCAATCATACCAGGTGGTAAATCCATATACACCTCTTCCTCTAGATCTCCTTGAAGAAATGCATTCCTCACATCCATTTGAAACAACGGCCAATCATAATTTGTGGCAATTGACATGACAGTGCGAATGGTATTCATTTTGGTTACAGGAGCAAAGGTTTCTTTATAGTCTATGCCATATGTTTGAGTATACTCCTTGGCAACTAACCGAGCCTTGTGCCGTTCTACAGTTCCATCACTTTTATATTTGGTCTTAAAAACCCATCTACAACCAACTGTTTTCTTTCAAACTAGTAATTTGACAAGTTCCCAAGTTTTATTTCGGCTTAAGGCTTTAAGTTCTTCATTCATAGCACTAACCCATTTGTTATGTTTTCTTGCCTCTTCAAAGTTGTTTGGTTCAAGGTTCTGTTCAATTCTGGTTATAAAGGTTCCAAAGTTTTGTGAAATTTTATCATACCTAATGTAATCCTGAATTGGATAATGTGTAGTGTGGTATGTTATGAAATCTTGAAGTCTGGCTGGGGGTTTGACTGTACGAGTTGACCTTCGAATACTAGTCTCGATTGGCCCAACTTCATTATCAGCTCCATCAAGTGTACTTGGCTCGGACTCAATCTCATTTGGCTCAAACATAGTGTTATTCGGCCCAGACACTGTGTCACTTGGACCAGACACCTGTTCACTCGGCCCAGAAGGAATCAGCCTGAACACGTCTTCACTCGGCCCAGGCACATTTTCTAGAATTTGATCACTGATGAAGATGGGCTCATTTTCCTGGAAATCATCATAGTTCTCCCCTTGATTTGCGGCCACATAGAACATCTATTTTTCATCAAATCGCACATCTCGAGACACGAATAATCGGTTTAGATTGGGATCGTAACACTTGTACCCCTTATGTGTGGAGGAGTACCCGACAAATATGCATTTCCTTGCATGAGGATCCAACTTGCCTGCATTTTGAGAGTGTACAAAACAAGTGCAACCAAACACACGAAGGTGAGAGATATTGGATTTTTTACCATATAGAATCTCAAATGGAATCTGAAAATCAAGAACTCGACTGGGTAGCCGGTTAATTAGATAGCACCCTATGAGCACCGCATAGGACCAGTAAACTTTGGGTAGATTTGCAGAAAAAAGTAAGGCACGGGTTACTTCCAATAGGTGTCGATTTTTTCTTTCGACTATACCGTTCTGTTGGGGAGTCCCAACACACGAGGTTTGATGTATTATACCTTTGTCATGCACAAATTTTTGAAATTCGTGATTCATATATTCTGTGCCGTTATCTGTTCGAGGGACTTTGACAGTTGTATTAAATTGATTTTCAACCATGTTGCAGAATCCTTGAAAAATAGAGCTTACTTCCTTTTTTGATTTAAGCAAATATAACCATGTTGTTCGAGATTTATCATCAATAAATGTAATGAAGTACTTGAACCCCTCTTTAGAATCAATGGGTGCACTGCCCCAAATATCAGAATGTACTAACTCAAACAATTTATTAGATCTATTTGAATGTTCTAGAAAAGGAAGCCTATGAAGCTTAGCAAATTGACAAGAATCACAGTTCTTTGTATCATGAATTAAAGATAAATCAAAACAATGCAAAATTCTATCGGAAGGATGCCCCAGTCTTTGATGCCAAAGTGCAACTGAAGATGCATTTGTCCTTGTTGCCATTAGAACAAATAACTCTGGTCTTATTACATACAACCCATCAATCAATCTCCCTTCACCAATCGTCGTCCCTGAAACTCGGTCCTGAAATACTACTTTCTGAGGAGTGAAAATAACATTACAATCCCATTGATTAGTGCACTTGCTAACAGATATTAGATTGGCTTTTAGTTCAGGAACAACGGTTACATCAATTTCTTTTGAGAAAATTTGGGTTCTACCTGACCCATTTGTAGGTATTTGTAAACCATTTGCAACAACCACATGAGGGTATGCATTTACTGGTTGAAAATTGATTAACAATTTATCAGAGGTAAACATGTTGTTAGTGTTAGTTTGTAATAATCTAGAAGTCAATAATACGATAATTTATCATAAAGCTTTGTTCATGAATTGGATGATTAATATCATTTTATTGCCTTGAGTATTATTGCATTTATGGATCATTTCGAGTTCATGACTGAAATTGTGAAACTCCATAATATAGATGATATATACTCTTAAAAGGTCACTAACCAAGGTAATTAGCAGGAACACTAATTACCGCGAAAAGGTTAGTATGTGGATTAAAAGATGGTTAAGTTTTACAAACCACCTGACACGAGATATCATTTTAATCACATAGATACATGTTCTAGGAACATGGAATTTGACAGACCCCGAATGAGACATTAAATAGAATTGTGTTCGTGTCATTAATGTTTCTCATTCAGTGTCACATTCTAAAGTATGAGGTATTTATTGTTCCCACTAAGAAATATGTATGTGTGATTGCTATCTACCGCTGTCCGTAAAAAGCAGTCATAACGGTAGCATTCCCATATGTATAGCTTAGCTGAGGAAGTGATAGTCTACCAAAAGTACTATTTGTCCCTCGTATCTCTATACGAGCTATAGCATCACTGGGCCCCTTGATAGAGTTAGATTATCTGCTAGCGGTATAATTACAAGAGTAATTATATTTGATAATCTGCTCAAGATCAAGAAAAGATTCAGTTAGCAAGGATGACACACATCTACCTTGAAACTGATCTGATAGCTATGAGACAGAAGAACAGACACAAGTAAATTGTTTACTGGATCGTGATATTGTACAGTACAGCATCATCTGTGTAATTGGATGGTCATGATGTGTTGCCAGACGCCACCCATGATTATAGAAGTTAAAACAGTTTTAACTCTATTTACCAACATAACACAGATCCTATTGGGTCACACCATATAGGAGCTAATTGGAGAATCTTATTTTGATTGATTATAAATTGGTTATGATCAATGATAAGATGGTTATAATTAATTATACGTGTTATAATTAAATTATAAATGTTATGTAAAAATAACAAGCAAAAAACATTGGTTAATTTATAAACGTGTGTGTGACACGTTGTATAAAAGTTAACCGGTTAATTTATAAATGTGCATGACACATTGTATAAATTACCGAAACAACACTCGCAAGAAAAATATATATAATTATTCAGAATAATTATACGAATATTATTTGTGTTCGGGCCGAGGGCATTCGGATCTTTTCAGATTCGTCCTTATTCGCATGACATGTCATCGATCCTATCCAGATGACACGTCATCGATACCGAAACAAATAACCGCAAGAAAAATATATATATAATTGTTCAGAATAATTATACGAATATTATTTGTCTTCGGACCGAGGGCATTCGGGTCTTTTCAGATTCGTGCTTATCCGCATGACGTGTCATTGATCCTATCCAGATGACATGTCATCAATCCTATCCACAAGGGCAAAATGGTCATTTCACACCTATGCCACCTTGCATGTGTAGAAACATGGAGAAGAGTGTGGAAGGGTGTGGAAGGGGTATTTTGGTCATTTCACATATAAAAGGATGAGGTGTCAATGGCATACCTTGTAAATAGGCATATGTTGAGGGGTATTTCGGTCTTTTGCGAACCTCCTCAAAAGCCTATAAATAGAGGGGTGCATGTAGAGAGAAAAATCACTAATTCACTTGTATCGTTTCGTGCAGAATCGAATCGGTATTTTCTCTCTTTCTCGGTTTATCTTCCAAATAGTGTTTCGGTTGAGAAAAGAAAGTTATACGTAGTTGACGTATAATCTTGCGGGTTGTTGTGGAGTATATTTACGGGATCGATGAATAGTGTTTTACCGAATTTAGCGGTATGTCAGTTTTGCTCATTTGATGAAACTGAGTAACCGAAAATTCGTGTTTACGGGTTTTCGTCTTTTTCCCGTGAATAGTGTTTTTGCAGAATTCCGCGGTTTACGGTATTTCTGGCAGAAAAAATTAACCGCTCTCTGGTTAGTCCTGGTGGATAACCGATAGAGGCATCAGACGTCTGATGCTCCGAGACGAGTCGATTCCTTCCGTGATGTAGCTCTACACGCTCGGTCTGCATTCCAACTGTGATTTGGAAACAAGGTATAAATATGTTATATTAATCTATTTAATTGGTAAGTAGATTAAAGTTTTAGAAATCAATCATGGAGTAGATCTGTAAAAGGATTAAATTGGGTTTTGATGCCAAAGGAATACTGAAGGTGGACCGCCTTGGAAAGTTTCCTGACATACCCCGTTTAATCCTGAGCTTAAGTTGGCCGTAGAAATTTTTGTTCTACGGTCATTCCGCACCTTAAGCCTAAACGAGTTTTGGTTACCGCGAAACCCCAAAAGTGGTATCCGAAACCCAACAGTTAGTAGCTCCAGAATCCACGATAATTTTAGAATAAGATGAAGTAGAAGTAGACAAGACATAATGCTTACCGACATGTTTTACTGCATTGGAGACTTCCCCATTTGTAACAGCAGAGGTGGAATCAGCGCTGGGTGCATAGTTCTTCATCAGATACTCGATTTGCTTGGTCATTTGCTCAAGTTTGTGATGCATGTTGCCGTTCTCTGGTTGGGCCACCAAGTAACCTTCAGGAGGCCGATTCCTAGCTGGCTTCAAATGTGGGTATAACACATAACATCTGTCCTTGGTATGACCACTACGATTGCAGTGGTCGCAGTGAGGCCGATTTCCTTTTTTGTCTTTTCCTTTACTCCATTTGGAGTGATCTCCTATTTTGGATGAAGAAAAGTGTGCATAATTTTCAGAATTGTGGTGAGAACTGTTTACCTTGTGACCCATCACTTTCTTTCGGGTTTCTTCACTTTGCAGAATAGCATACACCACATTAAGTGATGGAAGTTCAGAACGCATCAAGATATCTCTCCTTGTTTCCTCAAACTCTGGAGTAAGGCTTGCCAAGAGACGAAAAACTATGTCTTGTTCTTCTCTTTTTACATATTCATTTACTGTTGTAGCAGGGGGTCAGTGGAGCCGCAATTCTTCCCATAATTGTTTCATCTTTCCGAAGTGTTCAACAATTGGCTGTCCTGATTCTTGGTTGAGAGTGACCAAATTTTGTTGAATTTCAAAGATTCGGGATGAATTGTTTGGATTCCCGTACATCTCATATAATGAATCCCAAAGCTCCTTGGCAGAACTTAAGTATGCAAAAATCTCATAGATTGCAAGTTCCATCGAGTTGCAGATCAAGGACATGACGCCAAGGTCGTCAGCCACCCATTCATCATGGTCGGCACCTTTCTCGGTAGGTTTTTTAATGGTGCCAGTAATATGCCCAAGTTTTGACCGAGCTCCTAGACCCATGGTTATTTCCCGAGCCCAGGAGAAGTAGTTGGGACCGGTTAACAGGAAATTAATAAGGGGCTGATTTGTGGAGAAGGACATGGTTTTTTTTTAAGTTGAGGCAGCCATGAAAATTGAATTTGGTAATGCTTTGAATAGGAGGGGTGCCAATAAATAAAATACTTCTGACAAGACTTAATGGGTTGAATCGAGTTGGGGGCAGTAACTACTGGAATGCCAACTCGACTTAAAAAAAAAAATGGTTTGAGGAAGGTGAATACTCGAGATGTAGTTCGAACAATAGAGAAACCAGGAGAGATCTAGGTATTTAGATTATCTTCGGCATGGCCATCAGCAATCTAGTACCTTAATCTATTTCCGCTCTAATACCATAAAGAAATAAATAGAGCAATTCACAGACACAGGGATTTACGTGGTTTCGCCTATAGTGCACTCCACGGAAACTCAACGCACTCAAATATATTAGATTATAGAATTCTCATTACAACACACACACACAGATATTTTGTTATATGAAAAACGAAATAGAAGAGGCTCTCAAATAGATGAAGAAATGAGCCAAGAATAGAAACATAGGATAGGAGATAATGTATACAGGGAAATAACATAATGAGTAGAATCAAGGTTGATTGTCCTTCCAAATGTCACTAAAGGATAGCTAATACATTTTGCAATAGTTTTAGTATACAACCGATCCTAATACATTAATTTCTCATTAGCCGCCTCTATACTTAACGAAAATTTTCAATTTTGGTTTCATCTCTCTCACAAACCCTCACCCCGGTACAAACCTCTCCTCCTCTGTGAAAGAGCTCTGTCTCCTCCTCCGTGAGCTCTTTTTTTTTCCGCCAGGATTCTCTCCCTCTCCTCCGTCGAGAAGAAAAGCCACGCCGCCGCCATGTCTGTATCCTAGCCACTTGCCTATGTCCATGCCTGTGCTTTGCCCCCTGTCGGCTCTCCCTCCCTCCGCTCTCCCTCTGCGGCCCGTGCCACATCTGGTAACTCCCATTCTCTGGAACCGGTAGTTGCATGATTTGGTGGTGATTAAAACCGTAGTTGCTAAATGGTTGTGATGAAATCCTAGTTGCTAAATGGTGTGATGAAATTTGGATGTGTATGATATTTAATAATTTATGATTTGTGTATGATATTTAAATTATATGGTTGTGATGAAATCCTAGTTACTAATTATATGTTGTGCTAAACCGACTCTAATTTGATATGTTGCTAAATCCTAGTTGCTAAATTTATAAGATGCAAATGTTGTGCTTTGATATGTTGCTAAACCGACTTTAATTTGATATGTTGCATGATTTGGTGCATGTTTATCGTAGCTGTTTCCCTCGCTACAGTAATTACTACATCAACTATACAAAGCATTCATAAATATGAATATGACTTCTAAAAAATTCTCGGAATGCATCTCCCTTCCCAATTTATACTTGGTCGTACAAACCATACGTATAGACCTCTTCCATTTAATATTTTATATGATGATCGAGTGTCGCACGACCTTTAACTGTAATAAAATGCATTAACAAAACCCATATTTTATTGTAGACAATTTTTTTGTGATTTACCCTAATAATTATACTATTTAATATATATTTGGGTTAAACCTTTAATTATTTTGTACAAATTTGATTTAAATTATGATTAATCTAAATATCATAATTATAATAATAATAATATATATAAAGACGTATCATATTTTAGATTTTTGAAAATTATCATGTAACATAGGATTCTGATATAAAATATGGGTGAGATTTATGAACTTTCATTTGTAATATAAAAAAAAGTACAATTAAAATACAAGTTAAAATATGCGTGAGATTTTTGCATTAATTTGGATTATTTTTTTCCTTGCTTCTAACGTGAGTGGTTAGAAAAAGAAAAGGTGGTAAGCACTTTTTTTTCCTACAAGGGTCATTGATATTCTGGTATAGTATTATATATTCATTAGTTAATAATTCAGTTCGTACCAAAATTAGTTACCAACTAACTATCATGATTTGCATAACTGTAATCTGCTTTAATTTTCAATATCCATATTAGTCAAATAAAATATAGGTATCATGCTGTTGACAGATCCGCCCCTTGCATTTCCACAACTAGGCTAGATGGCTAATTAATTAATCACAACCGTATTGGAATGGTTCAAAATTCGAATTTAAAACTGGTATTAATTGGCCACAGTAACTTAATTAAATATCATTATATATTCAAAATAGCAACGATGATGTAACAATCAATAAAGATAAGAAAAATAATGATGCTGCAGCTGGATGTGGCCATCCCTAAAGATAAGGGAAAGACAGCCGAGAGAACATTAATTATGTTTGAAAATATATATATATATATATTAAGAATAGTGGTATATATCACTGATTTCATTTGAAATCAAAGCATATCTGATTTAGTACCAAATTGGTATCAGAATTAAGAACAAACACACAACTAAGAAAAACAAAACATAAGAAACTACTAAAAACATTTGAAAATTTAAATTTAAAATATGATTTTTGTTTATGAACTATGGAAAAATTGAAGGTCCAGCCTTCATTTGAATATAATATGATAAATGATAAAAAGTTAAAAGGATTCTGTAAGTAAAAATGGGAATGCTTAAAACAGATATGATAAAACAGAGAAAAAATAAACAAAAAAATCTCTTTGTTTTTTAAAAAAAAAAAAATTCCTGCTAGAAAGAATCCATATGCAAAATTATGTTTCCCATTTGATCTCTCTCAAAAAGTTCCAGAGCATCTTTCTCTCCATAAAATAAATTGTGAGCCAATTCTATTGAACCGTTAAGTGATCAGACGACTTAATTTGTTTTTCCCGAATTGTAAGTTCTTACAAACCAAACAACTCAAAAATAAAACAAGATCTCTATTTTTTTTTTTCAATTTAAAGCCAAACATCTCAAAAATAAATTTTGGAGAAGAGAAGAGAAGGGAGGCTTTCGATGTCATCTAAAGAGACGAGTTTTTCAATCTTCAAAGATTGTAGTTATGTTTTTCTTATTTTATTCATTTTATTTTGACATGGTTTTGAGAAGCTAATTTTCTCATCTCTGAAAATTGGATGTATTGAATTCTATATTATGTTTTAATTCATTTATTTTTCTCTTATGTCTAAACCATGTTGTTGCAAAACAATTTCTATAACGCTAGCGATCGAACCCTGTATCAGTTGAGAATCCTTCTCCGGCATTTACCACTACAATACTTCTTTTTTATTGTCATACTCTAAGTAGCTATAGTATTTAATAGATATGTGTACTTTTGTATGGTAAAATTTTTGAATTTGTACAATATAAGTGATAAATTAAAAATATTGATAATATAATAATAAATAATAATAGGTGTATCGTATCTTTGATTTTTGAAATTTTTTGTATCACCGTATCCGTATACATGCAACATAGGTGTTAAGTCATTGTATTTTGGTGTGAGTGGAATACAAGTTAAGAACTATAACACTTTGACTAACGAGGCTTGACAGTGGTTCAAAGACTAGGGTTAGAACCCAGTGGGCTCTCTTGGCAGGATATCGAGTATATATTGCATGTCAAATTATAATTACGAATTTACCTAGTAATAAGTAGGGTTTAGGGATTCTACCTGGCAAGTAGAATAGGGACGTGATTAATTGAGTTGGTGTGAGCAAGTCAATTAGATTACATATCTTCACCATTGGAAAAAATAGAATCAGGATCGGTTATATACAGATATCAGTATCGGTTCACAACCGATCCTGATGAGGGCGACACAGATATCAAACAAATCTGTATCGGTTGTTACAACCGACACTAATAGCTACTATCTGCATCGGTTGTAATTAATAACCGACACAGATGTATATTGTAAATTAGATTTTTTAATTTTCAGGAAAAAATTAGCAGGATCGGTTGTACTGTATAACCGATACTGATGTATATTTCAAATTAGATTTTTTTAATTCAGAAAATAACTATCAGTGTCGGTTCTTACGTAAGAACCGATACTAATTTGTGTTTAAATGCAGAAAATCACTATCAGGATCGGTTCTTACTTAAGAACCGATCCTGATACTCTATTAAATTTTTAAAAAATATTTTTTATTAAATGGCCAGCTTCCATATTTATTTAGCTGGCCGAAATTTCAAATTATCACAAATCCTAAATTATCAATAAAACACATCCTAAATTAATTTTCAATAAAACACATCCTAAATTAATTATCAATAAAACACATCCTAAACTAATTATATATCATACACATCCTAACTTATTACAAAAATTTCATGTTCCTAACTTCCTCTCGTCTTAATTTCTTTCAGCAAGACTTGGGCCCACATTTGGCGAAACTCGGCCAAGAGTTGTACCGTATATTTAGCGGGAATATCCTGCATTTTTAGAATTTGTGAAGAGCATATATATACAATTAAATTGTGTATTTTATTATATTTGAAGCAACAATTCTTATTTTTGAAAAATTTATAAATGCATATATACCTTCAATTGCGGAAAAACATCGAGACAATGCTTTATTATGTCTTGCATGAGCAACATGGTATAATATGCATATTCCCAGCCGGCTGGTTGTTGTGGGCACTATATAACAAGTTTCAAAAAAATAAAATATTTGTATTACGAGCATACAAATGGCTTATATGTATATTCATTATAATTATATCGCAATAGGAACTATTACCTTGCAATCGTTACGAACCGTTAAAGAAGCACACATTTCATTTATGAAGACGCTGTTGAAATATGAAAACATTGAACAATCAGTACTTACGAGACATTTTTGAAATGATAATATAATAATAAAATCATTAGTATTCTAAACAAAACGTAAAATTTAGGAAAGACACTTACTCTTCGATAGTAGCACTGATCATCAGCATTCTTTTACACTTCTTATCGGAATCGTACACGTACAATGAACGTTCTGTTGGCATAAGTACGACCAATATCCAATGATTTATGCATGTTAGGTTTGTAGCATGTCATATTATTCAATTTATATGAATTGAAAGAAATATAATAAAATTAGAATATATATATATGTAACACTAACATCTGATGGTATGGTATGAAGATTAATCTCTTGTCCCGATTTTCTCGGAGTGCTTTTCCTATGTATTGAAGAACATGTCCTCGGTCATCACTCAACAGGGTGGCATTCGTTTGACTGGGGTCCATGAAACCAACCTGCTCATCGGGATATTCCTCCTTGAGGTATTTGTGCCAATACCTACAAAATAAAGACACAAAGGTGATCTCAATTTTGTGAAATTTGAATTACAAGTACTAAAATTATGCAATTATTACAAATATTAATTCACAGCATCCAGATCTGAACAACTGGTACAGTGAGCCACTCCCGTGGAGTAAGCAAGGCCGCATAATCATCTGCATAGATGCGTATGAAGTCATCTGAACATAAAAGATTAGCTGGGGAATCGATTTCGATTGGGCTGCCATCTAGCTCCAAAAATCGATCACGAATATGCTTGAATGTCTGTCCCAGCTTGTCAAAATTGATACCATCAAATGCCTTGCAGTGACTCGTTGCTTTCGGACCTCCAGGAATAATCATTTCTTTGCCTGGTTCCTGCAAAATTTCATAATAAATTGAAGTAAAATCCAAAATTATCTATAACTCTATCACATAGATACTAATTCGAAAGTATAAGAACTTGTAATAATAATATACCTCATCTCAACCTATCACTATCCTGGACATCGGCCATGCAATGAAACTGCCGAGGACATCCTTTAGGGTTTCTTGCTTGCCATTTGGTACAGGTAATGGGTGGTCTATGAAGTCCGCATCTTTAATACCATCCGCCATTACTCTTGCATGGTCGGGCGGCACCGGTTTGCTGTGAATTGCTCCACCGGGTACAACTGGAACATTAATTGTCCCTACAGCCACTACAAAAGTGTTCCCATTGACAACTGCCTGTAGTTTGCAGCTTAGTTCTGCCTCCTGTTCAGATATATGTATTTACTAGAATAAACTAAAACGTATGAACAGTAGAACATGTAATGGAAAATAAATGGTGAAATTTGAATATTATTGAATTTGAATTTGCATTACCTCAGTATACCCGGAAAGATCTGCAATTGGTTTGACTAACTGGCTGCTGCTCTGAATGACTGTTGGGGTAAACGTCTGAACTTGTTGGCCCATTGACTGCTGAACCAAAAGTGCAAGTTGAGACTTTATTTATTCCCTCATTTTTGCTTCTAGTCTCACCTCTATTTCTCTTACTTTCTCCTCCATTTCTTCCCTCAGTTCTTCCCACATTTTTGCTTCGGAACTCGAGGGAGCGCGTCTCCTCCTTATTGAGCTCTTCTCGTATATTTTCTGATAGGAACCAAACCTCCCACTCCTCTCACCCTCCCAGGATGTTCCGAATTTGGCAGAGATTTTTCGAGAACATTGTCGTATCGTTCGACGGCCAACAAGCCTTGTTTCAGAGCCGTCTCTTGTTCTTCCTGGAATGACAACATGTTATAAACTAATAAATTAAAGTAGAGGTTTCAATGAATGACAATATCTAAAATTCTTACAATAAACTAATAAATTAAAGTAGAGATTTCAATGAATGACAATATCTAAATTCTTACAATTTTCTCGATGACCGGTACGTATGTTTCTGGATAAAAGCGTTCCTTAGTCTCCTTATCGAGCTTTTGTCTTCCTAGTCTCCAGGTGACGTGCCTATGCTCAATCGACATATCAAGGACCTCTTCTGGTTTCAATGCACTTGTTGAGCCTTGGGAAGACGGATCACTAGATGCTTTCTCGTCTGCAATTGTCTGCATAGCATCTGTAAGCCTACTCCGAAAATCCTCGCCCATGTAACCTCTAGATCCTAAGAAATGTCGATACTCGTTTTTGGCCTGATTCTCCTTTCCAATCTTGCTAGCAGTCTACAATTAATATGTCAAGACAATCATTGTAGGCCTTAATTATAAGAGAATTTGAATTCTTACTTAGAGATAAGGTAGGTGATCCGCAGAAATAAACATACCTCAAACTCCTCCGTCTCTCAATACTTGACAAATACCTCCCAGTCTTTTTCTTCCATATTTTGCTTGGCAAAATCGGGCGTCTCACCCGCGCGCCACAATTTAGTCATGTCGGTTCGCCACTTCCGGTGACAAGTAGCCATCTTCTGATAATAATAGTTCCTCACTTTTTTGTCATCTTTTATACCCCAAGTCAACTGCCAAACAAATAGAAATAAAAATTTAGAGTTAGTTAATATCAAATGAAAGCTTGTGAACTTAGTACTACGTTATTTACCTTCAGTGTTTCCCATATTTTCAGCTTGTTCTCTTCTAGAACATCTTTCCAGAATTGGAAACTTATAGGAATATTCATTCTCACCAATATACCGAATTCCGTTGGAAAAGACATTGTAGCCTTAGTAACAATCGGCCTGTGAAACTTGTCAAGTTGCAGTTGTTTCCCTTTCTCATTAAACTTCTCCTTCATTGCATTAGGCCCTCTTCCTCGTTTCTTAGCCAAGACTATCTCACTATTGCTTTCCATATCTGAATTTGCAAGTCCAAATAAATCCAAACTAACTTCAAACCAATTCAAATTAAATTAACAAATAAATCCAAACTAATTATTTTGGTTTGGTAACTAAACCAATTATTAACCCAAATTCTAACGTACCAACAACAATTTCCAAATGTCTAACAATTATTTTGGTTCTTAAGCTAGGTACCAACAATTATTCTAATGTACCAACAACAATTTCCAAATGTCTAACAATTATTTTGGTTCTTAAGCTAGGTACCAACAATTATTCTAATGTACCAACAACAATTTCCAAATGTCTAACAATTATTTTGGTTCTTAAGCTAGGTACCAACAATTATTCTAATGTACCAACAATTCTAATGTACCAACAACATTTATTTTGGTTCTTAAGCTAGGTACCAACAACAACCGAAATTCTAATGTACCAACAACAAGAATTAGCAACAAGAATTTTCTAAATTCAATTGGTACCTCTTAAATTGGTACCCTAATCTATCAAATTTGTAACAAATTGCTAACAAGTATATTCTTAAAATAATTGGTACCCGAATTTAACAAATTATTTCTAACAAATTTCTAACAAATTTCTCTCAAATGTCTAACAAATCTCTAAAACAATTTCTAAATTCGGTTTGGTACCCGAATTGTAAACAATTTATAAATTCGGTTTGGTTGATTTGAAACCGAATTGATTTGATTTGATAATTTGAAATTAGTTAAAATAGCAAACTTACCTAAAATGAGAGGCGAGTGGACTGAGAGGAGAGGGCCGAGCAATGGAGCCGGCGGAGGAGAAGACAGGACCAGGCCAACGGAGCTGGCTGAGGAGAAGAGCAATGGAAACTCAAAACGCACGGCTAAGTCACGGCTAGGTCACGGCGGAGGAGAAGAGAACACAGGACCGAATTTTGAGGTTTCAAATCACGGCGGAGGAGAGGGTTTTGAGGTTATGAGGGTTTAGGAGTTTTGAAAAATGAGTAAGTTTTAAAGAATATAGGGTCGCCGGTTGGAGAGGGAAGCCTATCAGCATCGGTTCCTAGCTTAAGAACCGATGCTGATAATTATCTATATCAGTTCTTAAGCTAGGAACCGATGCTAATAGTGCTATATATTTAAAATAATGCGGATTACTATCAGCATCGGTTCTTAAGCTAGGAACCGATGCTGATAGTGCTATTTATTTAAAATTGTGTTTATTTTTGAATGTGTATGTTATTTTAAAATATTAAAAAAAGAATGTTTATGTGTTATTTTATATTTTTGTATTTAAAAATTTTAAAAAAAGGATTTTTATGTGTTATTTTATATTTTTGAATGTGTATGTCATTTTAAATATAAAAAAAACATGTTTATGTGTTATTTTATATTTTTGTAGTTTAAAACTTAAAAAAAAAGAATTTTTATGTGTTATTTTATATTTTTGTATTTTATTTGCCATTTCAAAATATAAAAAAAGCATGTTTATGTGTTATTTTATATTTTTGTATAAAAAAAACATGTTTATGTGTTATTTTATATTTTTGTATTTTAAATTTTTTTAAAAATGATTTTTATGTGTTATTTTATATTTTTGAATGTGTATGTTATTTTAAAATATAAAAAAGCTTGTTTATGTGTTATTTAATATTTTTGTATTTTAAAATATAAAAAAAAGGATTTTTATGTGTTATTTTATATTTTTGTATTTTATTTGCAATTTTAAAATATAAAAAAAGCATGATTATGTGTTATTTTATATTTTTGTATAAAAAAAACATGTTTATGTGTTATTTTATATTTTTGTATAAAAAAAAACATGTTTATGTGTTATTTTATATTTTTTGTATTTTAAATTTTTTAAAAAATGATTTTTATGTGTTATTTTTTATTTTTGAATGTGTATGTTATTGTAAAATATAAAAAAAAGCATGTTTATGTGTTATTTTCTTTATTTTAAAAATTTGAAAAAAGGATTTTTATGTGTTATTTTATATATATTTTTTTTAAATGTTTATGGGTTTTTTTTATATTTTTGTATGTGTAGGTAATCAGTATCAGGATGCTAATTAGTATCAGGATCAGTTCCAAGCTTAAGAACCGATCCTGATAGTATTTGATAAATGTGTGGATGTTTTATATTTTGTATGTGTATGTTATTTTAAAAAATAAAAAAGAGATGTTTATGTGTTATTTTATATTTTATAAATACACTTGAAAATTATTTTGGAAAATTATTTAGTATAATTATTAGTTTAAAAATTACTTTAGTACATAAGCTATTTTAAAAATTACTTATAAAATAAAATAAAATAGGCTACTAAAATAATAACATTAAAAATTTAAAAATAAGCTAATAAATTACATATAACATGAAAAAAATAAGCTACAAGAAGTGTTGAAGAATAACTTGCATGCTTCTCATCGTCGGGTGTTTCAATGCATTCTTAAAAAAAAAACCGTACCTTTTTGTCATCAATATTAAAGATTATTAACTCACATTTTTATATTTTTTGACATACCAATATTAAATGTATGACATACCAATATTATGACTTGCCAATGGAAACTTCTTCAACCCATTCTCCTTCACCATGATCGATGCGCATGTGACCTGTTTCATTATCCTCAGCATCCGGTAGAGATGCCATGCCAGTAGAAAACGGGGGTATCTCATCAAAATGATTGTACGCTTCTTCGTCTTCCACATTATCAATCCTAATTATACGTCTTTTACCAGAGAGGACAACATGTCTTGAACGATCGACGGGATCAGTTACGTAGAACACTTGCGTGGCTTGTCTTGCAAGTATAAATGGATCATCCTGTTGGGTTTCGGATACCACTTTTGGGGTTTCGCGGTAACCAAAACTCGTTTAGGCTTAAGGTGCGGAATGACCGTAGAACAAAAATTTCTACGGCCAACTTAAGCTCAGGATTAAACGGGGTATGTCAGGAAACTTTCCAAGGCGGTCCACCTTCAGTATTCCTTTGGCATCAAAACCCAATTTAATCCTTTTACAGATCTACTCCATGATTGATTTCTAAAACTTTAATCTACTTACCAATTAAATAGATTAATATAACATATTTATACCTTGTTTCCAAATCACAGTTGGAATGCAGACCGAGCGTGTAGAGCTACATCACGGAAGGAATCGACTCGTCTCGGAGCATCAGACGTCTGATGCCTCTATCGGTTATCCACCAGGACTAACCAGAGAGCGGTTAATTTCTTCTGCCAGAAATACCGTAAACCGCGGAATTCTGCAAAAACACTATTCACGGGGAAAAGACGAAAACCCGTAAACACGAATTTTCGGTTACTCAGTTTCATCAAATGAGCAAAACTGACATACCGCTAAATTCGGTAAAACACTATTCATCGATCCCGTAAATATACTCCACAACAACCCGCAAGATTATACGTCAACTACGTATAACTTTCTTTTCTCAACCGAAACACCATTTGGGAGAGAAACCGAGAAAGAGAGAAAATACCGATTCGATTCTGCACGAAACGATACAAGTGAATTAGTGATTTTTCTCTCTACATGCACCCCTCTATTTATAGGCTTTTGAGGAGGTTCGCAAAAGACCGAAATACCCCTCAACATATGCCTATTTACAAGGTATGCCATTGACACCTCATCCTTTTATATGTGAAATGACCAAAATACCCCTTCCACACCCTTCCACACTCTTCTCCATGTTTCTACACATGCAAGGTGGCATAGGTGTGAAATGACCATTTTGCCCTTGTGGATAGGATTGATGACATGTCATCTGGATAGGATCAATGACACGTCATGCGGATAAGCACGAATCTAAAAAGACCCGAATGCCCTCGGTCCGAAGACAAATAATATTCGTATAATTATTCTGAACAATTATATATATATTTTTCTTGCGATTATTTGTTTCGGTATCGATGACGTGTCATCTGGATAGGATCGATGACATGCCATGCGAATAAGGACGAATCTGAAAAGATCCGAATGCCCTCGGCCCGAACACAAATAATATTCGTATAATTATTCTGAATAATTATATATATTTTTCTTGCGGTTGTTGCTTCGGTAATTTATACAATGTGTCCTGCACATTTATAAATTAACCGGTTAACTTTTATACAACGTGTCACACACGTTTATAAATTAACCAATGTTTTTGCTTGTTAGTTTTACATAACATTTATAATTTAATTATAACACGTATAATTAATTATAACCATCTTATCATTGATCATAACCAATTTATAATCAATCAAAATAAGATTCTCCAATTAGCTCCTATATGGTGTGACCCAATAGGATCTGTGTTATGTTGGTAAATAGAGTTAAAACTGTTTTAACTTCTATAATCATGGGTGGCGTCTGGCAACACATCATGACCATCCAATTACACAGATGATGCTGTACTGTACAATATCATGATCCAGTAAACAATTTACTTGTGTCTGTTCTTCTGTCTCATAGCTATCAGATCAGTTTCAAGGTAGATGTGTGTCATCCTTGCTAACTGAATCTTTTCTTGATCTTGAGCAGATTATCAAATATAATTACTCTTGTAATTATACCGCTAGCAGATAATCTAACTCTATCAAGGGGCCCAATGATGCTATAGCTCGTATAGAGATACGAGGGACAAATAGTACTTTTGGTAGACTATCACTTCCTCAGCTAAGCTATACATATGGGAATGCTACCGTTATGACTGTTTTTTACGGACAGCGGTAGATAGCAATCACACATACATATTTCTTAGTGGGAACGATAAATACCTCATACTTTAGAACGTGACACTGAATGAGAAACATTAATGACACGAACACAATTCTATTTAATGTCTCATTCGGGGTCTGTCAAATTCCATGTTCCTAGAACATGTATCTATGTGATTAAAATGACATCTCGTGTCAGGTGGTTTGTAAAACTTAACCATCTTTTAATCCACATACTAACCTTTTCGCGGTAATTAGTGTTCCTGCTAATTACCTTGGTTAGTGACCTTTTAAGAGTATATATCATCTATATTATGGAGTTTCACAATTTCAGTCATGAACTCGAAATGATCCATAAATGCAATAATACTCAAGGCAACAAAATGATATTAATCATCCAATTCATGAACAAAGCTTTATGATAAATTATCGTATTATTGACTTCTAGATTATTACAAACTAACACATCCTTATATCCAGCTTTACTGAAATCCACCAGAATAAAACCATCTTCGTCGACTTTAACCCCCCTACGGTTATCGACCCATTTACACATAAATAACGGGATATTAAATCTTTTGTAATCGAGCTCCCAAATTTTTTCAATAAACCTGTAATATGACATCGATGCATGCGATGGTCCGGCACCTTTAGGATCTGACAAATCACTCGAAACAGCTACTAACGTCACTCCACTGTTTTGCACGGTACACATTGCATCTTGATTTCTTGTGTAAAATGTGTACCCGTTGATGTCATATCCTTGGAAGGTCCTCACGACATGAACTGGACCAAGAGCCAACCATTTGACAATTTCTTTAATGTTTTCTCCCTTCGGAGCTTGCATGACTCTACGTGTAAACCATCTTTCAAAAGTTTTATTGTGTTCGCCGATTAACCACTTGTTAGATTTCTTAGGATTCTGTTGCCGCAAGAGAGTCATATGCTCGTCCCAAAAAGGATGAACGTCAGTGAGGTGTTGCAAAACATGAAAATGTGCTAGTGACATTATTGTACTATCAGGCACGAATAATTTCGTATCGATTGTTCCTACCCCGTGAAGTCTACCCTCGTGCCGAGATTTAGGGATGCCGATGGCTTTGACATCATCCATATAATTAGTACAAAACTCAATAACCTCTTCGGCAGTGTAAGCTTTTACGATGCTACCCTCAGGCCGATATTGGTTCCTGACATATCCCTTTAACAATCTCATGTATCTCTCGAACGGATACATGTACCGCAAGAAAACAGGTCCACACATCTTAATTTCTCTAATTAGGTGAACGATTAAATGAACCATGATGTCAAAAAAAGACAGCGGAAAATACATTTCAAGATGACAAAGAGTGACAACAACCTCCTTCTGTAGAGCATCTAGCCTATCAGGATCATTTACTTTGCAACAGATGGCATTAAAGAAAAAGCAAAGCTTCGTAATGGTCTGCCTAACATACTTTGGCAATATGCCCCGAATTGCAACAGGAAGAAGCTGTGTCATTAAAACATGACAGTCGTGAGACTTCATTCTTGTCAATTTTAAATCATCCAGTGAAACTAGGTTTTTAAAATTCGAAGAATATCCAGATGGAACTTTGACACCATGAAGGCATTCCAGTAAGCTTTTTTTCTCTGCTTTCGATAGCGTATGCATTGCGGGTTTTAGATATGTACAAGTTTTTTCTTTTTCTCTTTCCTTCTCTGCTGGTTGTAAATCTGGCCTTATGTTCAAGAATTGCATGTCTTTCCGAGCATTGATACCGTCCTTAGTTTTACCTAGAATATTCAACAATGTTCCAACTATGCTATCACACACGTTTTTAACCACATGCATCACATTGAGACAGTGTCGAACATCTAAGTGCTCCCAGTATGGTAAATCCCAGAATATTGACCTCTTCTTCCAACATATTTTCGGAGCCCCTTTCTTTCTCACCACCTTCTTTTTAAATTTACCCAATTGAACTTTCAAATCTTTTACTCGCGAATAAACTTGCTTACCGGTCAACGGGTAATTTGCTATGGTATTCTCGGTCTTTCCATTGAATTCTTTTTTTCTTTTTCGGTGTGCGTGGTTGGCAGGAAGAAACCTACGATGACCCATGTACACATTTTTAGAGGAGTTGGGTAGCCACACATCAACTGTATCATCCAGGCAAATAAGGCACGCTTTCTCTCCTTTGACACTATAACCCGGCAAATTTCCATAAGCCGGAAAATCATTAATGGTGCAGAAAAGCATGGCCCGTAAAGTGAATTTCTTCTTGCTGTATGCATCATACATTTGCACTTCGGGTTGTCATAATTCTTTTAAATCCTCAATCAATGGCGCTAGATACACATCTATGTCGTTCCCAGGCTGTTTGGGTCCTGATATGAGCAAGGTCAACATGATGTATTTGCGCTTCATACATAACCACGGCGGAAGATTATAAATGCACAATAGAACCGGCCAATTGCTATGCTTGCTGCTCATGCTACTGTGCAGATTTATTCCATCTGCACTCAGCCCAAGCTTTAGATTTCTAGGGTCACGTCCGAATTCAGAAAACTCTCTGTCAATATTCCTCCACTGAGGAGAATCAGCGGGGTGCCGTAATTTCCCGTCTTTCTTCCGGTTTTCGGCATGCCAACGCAGTAATTTCGCATCTTTAGCATTTGAGAACAAACGTTTGAATCTCGGTTTTATGGGGAGGTACCACAATGCTTTTGCAGGAGGTCCTTTATTTGGTTTTCAATCATCACTTTTATCACTGGCAATCTGCTTTGGTTTGTAACGTGATGCACCACATTTTGGACACTCGTGAAGGTCTTCATACTCATTTCGATACAATATACAATCATTTGGGCACGCGTGTATTCTTTGAACTTCCAAATCAACTGGGCACAATATTTTCTTTGCTTCGTAAACATTGGGTGGTATCTTGTTTCCTTCCGGAAGCATTTCTTTTAAAGTTTGTAATAGCTCAGTAAAACTTCTATCACTCCAACCGTTAGATGCTTTAAGGTTATACAATTTTAATACACCTTTCAATTTTGAAAATTTAGAACAACCAGGATACAATTCCTTATTAGAATTTTCGTACAAATTCTCAAACAAACAATACTGCTTATCATTATCAAAATCTTCTTCTATATCACGTAACATTTGATCAAAATTATCACATTTATCTACCACTATATCATCATTTTCTTCGGTATGATACTCCTGTTGCTCAGTACGAGTACCTACGTCGGTTTCCAATCCCTGTAAGTCATTACCCTCATCTCCAACGGTATGGTATTGCTGATGCTCAGTACCAGTACCTATGTCGGTTGGAAAACTCTCACCATGCCATATCTAACACTGATATCCTTGCTTGAATCCACGACGGATTAAATGGCTCCTCACTTGGTTCGGGTTGGATAATTTTTTACCATTGTTACAATCACGACAAGGACATGACATCATTGTACTCCCCTTATTCGCCATATCTTCCATAGCAACTCTGATAAATTCCTCGACACCTGTCGTATATTCATCCGATAGACGTGATGTTTCGTACATCCAACTGCGGTCCATCTGTAATTATAGTAGAACACAATTAATTTAGAACAAGCTTGGGGTACTAAATTCTTTTCACAATAGGGGCTTACATGGGGCCTGGTTACCATCCTATCCCACTCTTTGAATACTTCGTCTCAGTAGTGACCACGTGTTAGTCGTGTTTTAGTATTTAAGAAAATTTCGGCAGCATTTCCCCTCAGTTCCCCAAGTATTCGGGGAACTAATAAGGAGAAATGCTGTAGAAATTTTCTTAAATACTAAAACACGACTAACACGTGGTCACATCCTAATTGAGACGAAGTATTCAAAGAGCAGTCCCAAAACGGGGACTATTCAAAATTAATCCCTAATGGATTAATTTTGAACGGGTATCATGACCTAAAGGCATTAATCATTCGGTTGTGGCTCATAAGACAATACTCTAGCTACATACATAATACAAATCTATTTAGTCTAGCTATCGAAATACACATTCATGCACAAAACTAATTAAACATGAGTTTTATGTTTTACTTACAACTTTTTTAGATGCCGTACCGAGTGAGATGAAAATCGCTACACCAAATCTCTCAATAATAGCCAAACTACAAAATTAAACCATCGAAACCTAATTAAGGGATGTATATATATATAACATGGACTTGGCTACGGTGCTATGGGTTACATAGATGCCTCCCGTGCTACGGCTCAATATTTGAGTTTTCAAAATCCTAACGGTCGATCCGAACCATTCATCTTATTCTCCATATTAATATGTGTCTAGAGACCAAATTTTACATTTTTGGGAAATTTTTTACTATTTTTTTAGATTTATTGAAAATCGCTGATTTTCTGACAAATCTGGACCATAAAAAACAGTGATATTCAATAATTATAAAAAAATAGTAAGCAATTTCCAAAAAATATAAAATTTGGTCTCCAAACACATTTTAATATGGAGAATAAGATGAATGGTTCGGATCGACCGTTAAGGTTTTGAAAACTCAAATATTGAGCCGTAGCATGGGAGGCCTCTATGCAACCCATAGCATATTAGCCAAATCCTATATAACATATATATGATGCATGCTAGGGTATATATGGGTATATATCAAAAGCTCATATATAGCTTGCATGTGCAAATAAAATTATATCAAAAGTTCATATATAGCATGAATTTCCTCATCTTCACAATAAAGAAAAGCTTGAAATATAAAAATGTATTAAAACCTAAAAGATAGATTAGGGTTTATAAAATGAGCCGAATTAGAGCTTAAATGGTGCTAGATCTAACATCAAATTTGAGAAAAAGAAATGATCAATCAATTAATGAACCTGAGAAAAGAAGAGTAAGATAGCTGATCAATGCCCACTAAAATAGCTGCTACGCCAACCAACCGGAGGAAGAAAGAAAACTGATTCTGTGAAGAATCAGATTTTGGGAAAAGCTAAATATGCACTATCAGTATCGGTTGGTTCTTATAGCCGATCCAGATAAGCTGATCTTGATTTCAATTTTTCCACTAGTGCTTGTAACAATCTGAATTGTTCCCCATAAGCCAATCGAAATATTGGAGAACCTTTCAAATTCGCACAAGACTGAAACCCTTGGTGTCCGAAGGGAATAATAGTACCATGTGTGGATTGCCTTGCGGAATGATCTATATCGCATGCAGTAGTGATAGTACCGTATGCGGGTAAATAAGAACGTCATAATTATATTTTGATTTATTTAGAATTAAGGAGATTACCTAAACCCTATATGCTCCCTATTTATGTGATTTACTTGCAATTAGTACCTCCGCCTTAAATCTAGACAGAGCAAACTGTATAAAACAAACTTATCTAATTATTTACAAACAAACTCAATCAACCTGATAACCTAGACTAGTATATGTTAGTTATTTAAAGATCTATCTCTGTGGATCGACACCCAACACTACTACACAGTATGATCATGCTCTTGTGATCTGAACGAAAGTACAATTATTAAGGTAACTAAGTATATTTTTTTATACTGAAAATTAGTAGTACCAATTTGGTTCATTACCTTAACATTTCAAAGTTGCAGACATCTTTCGCGAGCATTTATGCTTTGTTGCACCAATTATTTTTCTCATATTCATTTAATTACGTATGTGAGTTGACTTCGGACAACCAATTTTATTTCTAAGTGCATTAGGGAGCACACTTGGTCCTAATGCTCGGCCAAAATCTCTTGTCTAGTATAGGATGAAACTAGACATAGTATGTATTTAGATACATCTGAGTGAAATACCAATCATGACAAAGTGTATGAAAAATTGTTCTATGCCATTGTTCACGGCAATAAGCCCACATATGACTACAAGGAAGGCCGACAAGTCCAAATACTTGACATACACAATGTGATAAACTCTTGCTTATTGTCATTGGATATGTTGAGGTTCCAATATTAACCTTAAATTCACATTGACCAAACTGTCATACCTGATACCCGCAAGATGCAAATTGTCGAGAGCATATTTTGTCAATAATTTTAGGGCACAACTGAGTTGTCATTTTTCTTCCTATTTCGTTACGTTCGACAAAAGTTTGGTTTACTCTATAAAAAAGTAGCACAACAAATGCAGTGACATGTAGTGATCGTGCATCTCTGAGTACTGAGTTAAGTCTCTTGAACAAGTTGATGGTCATAACACCATAGCTTCTTACACCATCAAATGCTAATGCCCAATATTCATAATCATCATTTATTTTTTTCCTCTATCCATTTCTAAGCACTCTCATGCTCAAAATAAGAATAAATTAAACTTGATTTCAATTTGTGACAAAAGATAAAGTTTCATGACATTTGACAAAATTTATCCTAAATGATTCTAAAAAGGATTCTATCTATATGAGATTTTATTAAGTTTGTGGTCAAATTTTCGTATAGGATACGATATTTATATAATATATGTAAACCATATCTAGTCTATGGACGAAAAAATCCTGGCCTTATTTTTGAACATTAAATAAATTTTGATACTTGTACATTAAATTGGAACAAATACAAGATAATTTTACAAATATTGTTTTCACCATTTTTATAAAACTTATCCAATACTACTTTATCTGTAACATCTACCTTCTTAAGTTTGACCTTTATGTGGAGCAAATATCAACGATGAGCATGACCGTCATTAGGAGTAAATACACTACATACTACCTCTATATTACTAGAAAAATGATCATATATGATGCAAACCTTATTTTTACGTGTAACAAACTCTCTCAAGGAGTGAAGAAACTATTTCTAATTATCTCTATTTTCTTTATCACAAATTGCAAAAGCTATTGGATAAAGCCCCCACATTAGCATCAATACTTGTAGCAATTAATGCACATCTCTCACATTTACTAAACAAATGAGTGCCATCAACACTTACCACTGGTCGACAATATTTCTAGCTTTCTATCGAAAAGGCCCAAAAGACTCGCCTAAATTGTTGTATGTCTTCTGCTATCCAGGGAGGGTTCATGATCTAAACAATACCTAGATTTGAAGCTTGCACCATTTTTAAGTACCTTGGCAGATCAGAAAAAGACTTTTCCCAACTACCGTATATAATTTCCAATGCTTTACTATGTTCTTTCCATGTAAATTAGAATTGATATATGTTTTCCAATCATCATTAATCTTGAGTCGAATTTCTTTTACACTCATTGATAACGATGCCCTCATTGATGGAAGTATTTTCTCACAAATTAAAGCAGATTTGCAATTTCAGTGCATGCTGTTACCAATTGGAATAGCACAATTATGCGACTCGTTGTATTGACTAACCAAAAAAATACGTAGCTCCTTTCGATCTGTGTGCATGCAACCTCCAACGACAGTTATTTTCAACACAAACACAAGTATAGCGGCAAGTCTTAGACTTCTTCACTTTTATTTGAATAAAGGTGGTGATGTGTCACTCTTTAAGTGCCCTCGATAAAGCTTTTTTATCATAAAACATTAGCCATTTCTGGTCCCCATTTGCATTTGTAGGGCCTTGTGTGGCAAATTGATTATTGTTAGCCAAGTTTACTATCTTGTAGGTTGCCAACCAAGATTTGTCAGTATTGAAAAATATCGAGTTGTTTACAAATTCACCATTCACTTATAGACCACCATTATTTTCAACTTCTATCTCTTTATCAACATTATCATTTTAAACTTCTATCTCCTCAATAATATTATCATCAGAATCAGAGCACTTTTCCTCTTTAAGGCTTTAATCACTAGATCGTCCAAATTATACCGTATCATCGAACAGAATGTTATTTTGTAGCAAGTTTTCAAATTGGTCGAGTGAATCATCCACGATCCTATATGTAATAAAAAAAAAATTTAATTAGCATATATTTTAACTTGTATTTTACTTGTATTTTGGGTATGACAAATGAAAGTTCATAAATCTCACCCATATTTTATACCAGAATCCTACGTTACATGATAATTTGAAAAATCTAAAATATGATACGTTTTTATATATATTATTATTATTTTAATTATGATATTTAGATTAATCATAATTTAAATCAAATTTGTACAAAATAATTAAAGGTTTAACCCAAATATATATTAAATAGTATAATTATTAGCGTAAATCACAAAAAATTGTCTAATGCAGTGGTTGAGAATTTTGACGCTCTTGGTAGATTATGTGAGTTCGAAATTCAAATCACGGGAGCAAACAAAATTCAATTTCAAAAGGAATTTAGGTCAACCTTAGACGGTCATGAAATGTATCAACCGTTACAATGTTTATCAAGTGCATGTTGTGGAATTTTAGCAATCTTCAAACTGGCGTATCTCAATGCTCAAGTGTTCGATTTCGGCATATAACCACTTTTCGAACATATTGATTTCACTATAGTTATTAATATTTGACACTCTATGGCATCTAAACAATGCAAATTAATCGTTAAGGTGAGGTTCTGTATATATATGCTGTGGAAAAAGCAAGCACATTTTATAACTTAAGAGATGAAGAAGAAATAAATATTTAAAATTACTTGAAAGGAGGTGGACAATATCGCTAATTCGCTATTGTACGCAGAATATAAAATTGAGATATCCAATTAATATCGTATGTGCAACGGAGCATGCAGGAGTTTACTACATCAACTATACAAAGCATTCACAAATATGAATATGACTTCTCAAAAATTCTCGGAATGCATCTCCCTTCCCAATTTATACTTGGTCGTACAAACCATGCGTATAGACCTCTTCCGTTTAATATTTTATATGATGATCGAGTGTCGCACGACCTTAAACTGAAGCACGCCCGAGGCCACAGATAAATTTAAGTGCTGAGTAAATTAAAACATTTGGTGAAAATACAGTAATGCTTCCGGCCAATGACATGATAAGGCATGATAGGAAGAGCAGCATTTTGCGGCCAAGAACAGAATCTGCAAGTGTAGATAGAAACAGGCCCCCGACAAGGCAACCGGCAAAGAAAGCGGAAGCAGGAAGTGACAAAAGAACTGTATTTTCGCATTGAAGGCCCCACTCTGACACAATGGAGGTATTGGCTGGTGAGGCCCAAGACCATGAGCCTGGCTGGAGGCCACAAGCACTACACCAAAATCTGTTTCGGGCAACTAAGAAATTAGTTGCAATAGCTATTATTTGGTTGCAATAAATTAATTTCGCAACCAAAATAATTGGTTGCGGGTCGTTGCAATAAGTTTGGTAGCAATAGATTAACAACTAACTCTTTGGTTGCAATAAAAATTTGTTTATTGCAACCATAATTTGGTTGTTATAACGACGTGGCAATAAGATTTGCAACCAAATAAATGGTTGTTATTGCGCATTTATCGCAACAAAAAATGGTAGCAATAAAATAATATATCGCAACGAAATCCATGGTTGCAACTTGTTTAATTATTGCAACCAAATTTTAGTTGCATAAAATGCGTAGCAATAATATTTTGCAACTAAATAAATGGTTGCTATTACGTATTTATCGCAACCAAAAAAATGTAGCAATAAGATAGTTTGTCGCAACAAAATCCATAGTTGCAACTCATGCAATTCTTGCAACTAAATAAATTGTTGCTATTATGCATTTATCGTAACAAAAAAATGGTAGTAATATTATAATGTATCACAACAAAACTCATAGTTGCAACATGTAAATTAAATGCAACCAAAATTTTTAGTTGCAATTCACAAATATAATGCAACCATAATATTTTAATACACCAAAATTAGTATGTAGACATAATTTCAAATGCAACCAAACTTTAGTTACAATTAATAAAATCTAATGCAACAAAATTGGTATTGATATGCATACGTAATTTTAATATTCATTGTAATTAGTCATTTTATTGATTCTCATTTGAGTAAATACTCTTCAATTTATAATATAAACTATAATATAAATGAAGACAATAATTAATAAAAAAAAAACTTTCGTCATACATTAACATATATCATTCAAATTTACAACAATAATAACAAAAAAAAAAACTATCATCTAAAGATAAAGTGTAGAGGTGATCCCTTGAAGGTATTGATGAGACTATAACTGAACACTTGACAATTTATACACATTAAATAAAACAAAAGATAAACAGAAAGAGTTAAATCCACTTAATTGGACTTAACAACTGTGAAACAGTTGAACAAAAAATTAAAAAAATGAGAAAGTATATACTTGATCCTGTTTCACAAAAAATTAAAAAATGAGGAAGTATATACTTGATCTAGCAGTGGATGCTTCTGCTTACAATTCACAACTCTTTATTTTATCTCCCAAATAGGCATGCTAATGAGCGGTAACTCGATCAAAACTCGGCCCGGCCCATTCATTCCTTCATTAAAACCCAACTCGGCTCGGCTCAACTTTGAGACCTGAGATCGATTGAGCTGACGACGGGTGATATCTCAGGGAGCTGACGAGGAGGCAAGCGATCTCGCAGATCTAGCAGGGAAATCAGATTCTTCATATACATTCCTGAAGAACTTATCTGCCAACAAGAATTAAACATGCCAATAAACCCATTGTTCTAAAAATGCAACATTCATATTAAAAAGACATTCAGTGTGTATTCTATGATATTCAACTCAAATTCCTAGTCTAAATCCATTTTAGCATGCAATTTAGTAATTGTAAAAGGCTATTTTCAAAGAAGATATAATTACAAAAACAGTAGGGATCTAGTTGCAAAGAACTGAAAGGGAATTAGAGAATTACAGTTGAATTGCTATCAACTTTGACATCTACAGTAGTTTTACCATTCTGGTACTTGGAACTAATATCACCAACAAATACTTGATTGATCTTCACACCACTTGCAGTCAGTCCCTGTTAAAAAAAAGAAGAAAAGACATTTCCAAGTTAGAAGAGATGCATTGCAAACAAAGCTAGTGCAAAGAACTGAAAGGGGGCAATTTCATGTGTTTCCTAGCATAACCAAAAAATATCACTTGTATGTCTTTTAGAATGAGAAACAACAAGCGTAATTAGTTCAAACTTCAAAAATACTTAAACTAACCCTCTATCTCTACTCTCTCCCTCTAGTTAGATGTGAGTATTACTGTCATAAGAACAAATCCACCTGTTAATAAATAGCCTCATTAGAGTTTGCACAAATAAGCAAGCATGCAAGTACTTTATTGCTTTATCAATTACATCAAGAAACTCTCTACAACTGGTCTACTGCAACAATTTGCACTGTTACAATTGTACTTGAGATAATTACTAACCTGCTGAATGGCAAGAGAAATGCTGCAAATTCCTTAAAATTCAATCCATTACCATGTGTCCTGACCTCTGAAAAATGAAAAGTTCAACCAAAAAAAAAAAATTCATTCTCTGGAGACAATTGCTGCCAGTTGAATGTTTAAAACCATGTAATTTCATGATTTGATGAACTCCTAGCTACCTATATGAAAAATTACTAATACATGACTAATGAACCTCAAATTTTCACTTTATCAGTAAAAATAATTTACACATTTGTCCCTGCTAAACTTTGAAATTCAATCTTTACCACCCCAACATAAGGAATGTTACACAACCCTTTAAATAAACAAAAATTTGCAAATTATAAATATAGCAAAAATAAATAAATAACCTGTAAACCAGCCCGAGAAGATAAGTGCCCAGCTACACCATTTGGAAGCTACCAATAAATAATTAAAACAACATTCGAAATTGATAAATATTACATAATCAGTTAAAAAAAGGCATAATACAAAATACAAATATCTAACTGACTGTCATTACTGGTACTAGTAACAGGAGCTGTACGCATCAGACTAAACTAGTACCAGGTGCCAGGTAGAGGGTGTGTATGGTTATGAATCTTCTTTTGTTAATTTAATAAGAAGTTAATTAGTTTTATTAATTTCTGATATTCAATTATTATATTTTAGTTTATAACCAGGTAGAGGGTGACAATGTAAAAATTCAAACCAATCTTGGACTGGACCAGTGCGTATCCAGTTACTCGTACAGGTTTAGATTTACATAAAGAATATTCATAGTTACATTTGAGGGTAGGTGCTAAGTGCATAGTCAAAACAACATTAAGAACAAACCTTTCTATACCAATATTACAACAAACTTCACCATTAGACTAATTTGAAATCGAAATTAAAAGACCAACCAATAAACTAATCTAACCAATTTACAATCTAACCAATTAACAACAAACCAACCAACAACCTGAGACCTGGCTTGCCCCGATAAAGAATCCCAGTGCCCACTTCTCTTATTAATGAGTTTTTTTATTAGGAAAAAAACAAGAGCACTACGACCTATAAGAATTATTATCATGGTCACTATGATAGAACAAACTTTCCACCTCATAGATATATACCAGAAATATTTGTTTATCCTCAGGGATTTTCTACCATCTCTTGAAAAGGAAAGCCAGCCCCACCCAAGCAACCGCCACATTCCCCGGCAATTGTTGCACAGCCCTAACAGCATGTGGATTTCATAAATAATTAATTTAACTTAGCAAAAAAAATAGACCAAAGTTTTCAAATGTTGAGCAGATAACATCCAACTGTCAGGTTAATTGGTATTTTGAATTATTAGAAAAAACCGAGGATAGGAAGTTGAAAGTACTTACAGCTTGTCTGAATTTACGGGAATCCATCGAGAATGAATCCTGATTCGCCCTTTTCTTCCCCTTTACTTGGTCAATAATTCTACAATAATTTCACCAAATAACAACTTGTCTTGGTTAACTATTTCGGCAAGCTGATAAACAAAGAAATTTAAATTCATTAGCTAATCAAAGGATATCAAAAAGAGAAAGAGAGGAAGAAAACCAACCTGAGCAAGTAATTATTTCCAGCCAAGAGGGAAAAGCACTTATCATGAAATTAGGGTTTGGGTTAGGTTTCGACAAGGGGAGAAGAGGGCAAAAGCGGTGTATGCATGGCGAATAGAGGACTAGAGGTAGAGAGGAGGCGGTGTGAACGAGGAGCGGTTTCAGTGTCTTGGTCGGATACTGGAGGAGATGAGAAGGTGCGGATTGAGAGAAGAGGAGGTTTTGAGAGGAATCCGATGACCTATTTTGTGGAAGAGGGGATAGGATTAGGGTTATTTGTCTGAGGGAAGGCGGCTGAGAGAAAGGCATGATTAAAGGAATTGATAGAGAAGGCCGGGATTTGGGAAAAATACGAGGGAAATCGAATTTGCTGAAAAAAAATAGGAGGGAAAATGAAAAAAATGGAGGGATGTGAGTCTAAATCTTCTCTGGATGCAATGGGAGAACAAAAAATTTGAGAAGTACAAATTTTTAACAGAGCATTTTTAGCTTCAAACAGTGTGTTAAATATATTGGACGTTATTTAAATTAGATAGGTTGCGCACTGCATCAAATAAAAACAACTCTGCTAATAAAGACACTTTAAATAAACACATCAGGACCATTCATTGCCTATCGGACGGTGTGGAGCTTGATATTTAGCATTTATCTGATGTATGTACAGAAAATGATATGAAAAAAATTCAAAAAATATTTTAAAATTATTTACATTTTCTATGACCAAATCATGCTTATAGTTATCAATTTTATAAACTTTCCTCATTATTTGCCTCTTCAAATTTAACAAATATTTGTGGACCGTTCATTTTTACATGAAAAATCAACGGTCGATCTGCAGTGAAATGATTTCAAATTTATTATGAAATGATCAAGGAAAAACATTGAACATAACCAACATAAAAATTATGAAGTTTGATTGTGTCTGAGTTTCGATCCAATGTGAAGTGTGTATGGCCCTTCGATGTTTTGATATTCCGTCGGCTTGATGGATGGGTAAATAAAAATAAATTTCACCAAACTTCGCTGAAGGAAAATAAATTCAGTGCTCTTTAATTTCAATGGTTCTGATCGACCAATCGACAAAGTGTTTATGGGCACCTTCATTAATTCACAAAGCAAGAGTTTATATTACATAGAACATAAACTCTTGCTTTGTGAGTTAATGAAGGCGCACGTAAACACGTCGTCGGATTGGTCGATCAGAACCGTTGAAATTAAAGAGCACTGAATTTATTTTCCTTCAGCGAAGTTTGGTGAAATTTTATTTTTATTTACCCATCCATCAAGCTGACGGAATATCGAAACATCAATGGACCATACACACTTCAAATCTGAACCGTTTGATAAATGATGTGTTGTTCTAATTACTAATGGACATCTCCAATTCTCATCCCTCCCTGTTAAAACCGTCTCCTCTCCCTTTTTTTTTTTTTTTTTTTTTTTGGTCTGAACGCAGGGAGATATGGATGGTCGTTTGGTTCGTTGACAATTAACACCATTCGATCTAAATTAAGATGCGTGCGCTCTACTTCAATATCCGTGCGTGAGTGCTCAATTTTCGTGCGCACATATATTAATACAGATCGAACGGTGCTCGATCTTCTGGACTCAAAAGCTCCGTTCTCTTTTTCTCTACCAAATATGTGTGTTGTCTGCTTCAATTTATTTTTAACGAAAGCCAAAACACCAAACCCTCCCCCTCCTCTCAAGTACTCTCAAAGGGAGAGAAGAAACCTGATATTCGGTCTAATATACAATTTGAATATTTGGCAGTATATTCGAATATTCGGCCGCAAATTCGGCTGAATTGAGATCAATATATGAATATTTCAGTATTTCATTTAGTATGAGATGAGGATTGATATTTTAACATTTCACCACTAGTTTAATATGTACAGTCAATCATAAATATATTTTTTGTATACAAATTAATAGGAATTTTCATTTTAAAATCCGAATAAAAATATGTATATGCGGCCACATATCGTATATGTGGTATGCAGTGGCTTTCCGAATACCGAATAAGAACCGATTTTTAAAACACTGCACAAATGTTAAAATTTACCCTAGTTCTAGATGTATAATGACTCCTTATTTTTAGATTATACAAAGCTAAAAAAATAGCCCAAATATATTTATTTAAATAATAATTAACATGATAACAAATTATAATTCCTAAACTAATATCAATTACTATAATAAACAATTAAATTCATTGGCTCTGGGAATCATAATTGACATTTTTATTTTTTCAAATATTTTGTAAATATTTCAGGGTATCATTCACAAATAACTTCGAAATATATTTTGACAAATAATTGTTCAAAATGTTGAAAAAACAATTGTTCTTGAATTTTAAAAAATAGTCATTCCTTAAAATAACATCATGACATATAATTTCACATCTAATATAAAAAAAATGATAATTTAAAAATAAATATTTGTAAATATATTGTTTATAATTTTCTACCGACTTAGATCAGATGAATAGTAGCATTTCAGAAAAATATTGGACGGGATGAATAATTATGTTCCAAAAAAAAATGGACTGAATAAATCAATTTATTTTAACATATTCTTCCCGAAATATTGTTGCAAATTAAAATTTAACATTTTCTTCTCCAAAAATATTATTTTCAATAACATTATTAATGCGCAATCATTATAGTCCAAAATTAAGTTAATAACTGCCCAAAACTTCCCAAAATTAAGTTAATAACTTTCTCCTGTAATATTTTCCATTAAAACTTCCCAAAATTAAGTTAATAACTGCCTCCTGTAATATCTTCCTTTAGAGACGTTTGCAATTTGTATATACACTTTGGTACATATAACTTTGCATAATCTTAGTCTTGATTAATGTTAAATAAAAAGTTCAAGGACCAATTGCGTCTTAGCAATAGAAACATATTATTATATTGCAATAACTGCACCTAAATTTTGCTTTTAAATTAAATTTTACAATTCGCACCAATTCTATCACTATAGTCTGGCGCCAAATTATAATATTATTCATTTGCTTTTGAATTTAAGATGCATCATCAGTTATTACATATTCTACCAATTGAAATATATACTCCTCTGTTGTCATCTGAACTCCTTAATCTGTTTTCTAGGTCTCTTTCCTTCTCTCTCAATCTCTATTACAGCGTATAATTTTACTCCAAATTGCTATGTACAAAACTCCTTGTGGTCCATGCAAATTATTGCATGTTCTAGTCAAAGTCGGATTTAGGTATGCAAATGGTGAAAGTTGCGCATACTCATCAACTCTCATGGTTAATACAACTGTTTGCAATAATATTTAGTATATTTATTGATATATAATAGTATCAAATAAGTGAACATCTCACAATTATAGTTCTCTATGAAGAGTAATTTTCAATTGTATGTGCAGGCCACTCGAGAGAGATAAAGAGATCTTTGCATCTAGTGACTTTAAGTATGTACCACTAAACTAAAATCTTTATTTGTATTTTTTTTGCAATAATATTTCGTTTGGCTATGCGTTGAGTTTAAATTAAGGTATACTGTTTTTTCTTTTAATTACCATTTCGTTCGCTATGTGTGTTGAGTTTCGTTCATTTAAAATGGTATTTTTTTTTCATTTTTCATAAAGATTTACTACAATTTGTTTGGAATCATTTCAACTTCTAATTCTAACTTTTATTTGTTGATTGAATTAGGTAATTGGATTTTTTATTTCATAATCAGTCATAGTACACATCACTTGGGCCTTATATCTATATGTGTTTGTGCTATCATAGTACAGTGGCGCTTGTACTATGGGTTTTCTCATATCCTGGTAATATTCTCTGATAATGTTATAGGATGATTTTATGAAATGTTTTTATCATCCATCATATCAATTCATTGTAGATTTCGAAAATGGCTTCCCAAACAAAATTGGCCGTCACATGCACGCATGCTAGAATTGGAGGAGATGAAGGTAATAGTATATATTCTCTATTTTATATGCATAGGAGTTATTAATTTATCAATAAATATGTCTAATACAACTTGAAAAAATAATCTAATTTAAAAATAAATATTTGTAAATATTTTGTTTATATTTTCTACCGACTTAAAGGAGATGAATATATAGAAGCGTTCCTAAAAAATATTTGTACGGGATGAACAATTACGTTCTTAAAAAAAAAATGGGACAGAATGGATAAATTTTATTTTTAAACATTTTCTTCTGTACTTTTTTTTTAGGACCGAGTGATATACTTGGTCTAAATGAATCAATTTAAAAATCTAAAACCATAATCTTGTTTTCCAGTAGAACCTCCCAAAAGGTAGTTAAGTAATATTTACCAATAAAGATGTATACTACTCGGTCCGTATTACTAATTAACATGTTAATTACCCCCGTACTTGTGCAATTTGTATATACACTTTAATTGGTATAACTTTGAATAATTTTAGTCTTGAACATTAAATAATAAGTTTCAAGAACCAATTGCGTCTTAGTAATAGAAAATATTACAATTTTAAGACAGTCGGAAAATATTACAAACTGGCCCACTTGTGAAAAAGTTTAAACAAAATACCCTCTCACTAAATTGCTTGACAAAAATAATGAAAAAAAAAGAGCAAAAAATAAATATAATCCCTTATTTAATCCATGTCTTGCACAAGAAAATTGAATTCTGAGTTTTGTCTAAGAAGTTACGGTACCTCGACATCTGATGAACTAATCTCAAGCAATGACCTTGATAACTCTTCTACAGAAAATGATATCTGCCACCTTTTCAGAGCAATAAAGTTAAATTTAAATTACTGGTACATAAAAATAGTACACGTAAGTAACTGTACCAGTAACTGGCATACCATTTTGAGTTACTTCAGGGATCCGAATTTGGTATTTTTGTTGGTAAAATTTTCTTAGTGAGAGAGGAAGAGTGAGTTAGTAAAGAGGAGAGCAATGAATCCAATTCCAACAATGGATTCGGTGCTGCCTCATTTCTCCTCCTATCTCTTCTCAAACACTAGCATAAGCATAAGCAGACCTCTTGTAGTTGTATTCCCTAATCACCTCTCAATGTGCCGCTCTCTTGCAGTTGTCTAAAGAATGTTCATATGCATATTTTTTTCATTTTACATTATTTCTAAATGTCTAAATTCACTGTTCTAACACTTAACTGACTATACTACCCCTTTTTGAACAGTCTGACTGTGGGGAATTGCTACAGCCAATTGTTTACATTAAAATATTATTTCTTTACATCAATATGCTTGCCAGGTCATGAATGATGAGTGCAAAAATTATCAAAAATTGCAAGTGTTCAGAGCTTGGTCAATTTAGCGTGTTTGTGTAACTCAGTTTTGGTGACAGTATTCAGTACACTATGCAGTCATATTTTACCAGTATGGGATTCAACATTTTTTTTAAATTGTTTAAAAATCCCAATAAATAGAACATCCAAAGTAGTAATGTTTAGCATGTTGTTTTTCATCCATCGGTGTGGTTTGGTGTCAATCCATGACCTATAGCTGTACCTGCTGTTCTACTTTGTTTGGACTGTTTTCAATAGACATGACTGCACCAGTATGCACATTGCTCTTTTTTTTTTTGTGTTCACAGGGTAGTTGGCACAGGTACATAACACTAGTATATGGATTTCTATACAGTGCTCAAGACATATCTACACAATAGTCTCTGTTTTTGGAGAGCTACTGGAGTGGTGCGGAAAATCAACGAAGGTTTTGAATAGCGACGAACAGATCAAAAAATTGGGGGAGTCAAAGAGACTGGAAGGAAAGAAGAAAAAGAAGGTAGTAAACTGAGAGGAAGGGGAAATTTTCACATGAGTGGATCACACAAGGACATTTTGTCATGAAATTTAGTGAGAGGGTATTTTGTTTGAACTTTTTCACAAGTGGGGAGGTTTGTAAGAATTTCCCAAGCAGTCAAGTATAGTTTTATTTATTTTAAAAATGACATGGATGAGAGCTACAAAATCTGGAATTCCAGTCCTTGATTCTGTCATTTCTCCAACTTCCTGAAATCAGTCAAACAAATAACAACAAGGACTAAACAAGTCAAGTCGTCAATTAGAGACAGAAATGGGTTGGGTTTCAGTCCAACCTGACCTAAAGAGCATTTCAATTGGTTCATCTCCTAGGTTGCATCAATTGGTTAAGGCTTTGACTCAGGACAGAAGGCATCGATTTCCTTTTAAATTTATCAGAATATAAGAAGAATTTAAATTTTCTATTAAATTTGTGAAACAACAAGTATTTCAATATTTCTAAGATATGGATATGTCTATTAAAACTTGACTAAAACACCACATCATGTATCCTATAATGAGATTACAATTATGTTTTTTCTAAAGTAAAACAATATCTACATATTTCCATATCAGGTCAGTTCTAGATGTGACATGGACCGACCTAAAGGAAGGGTCCCGAGTCAGGTCAGGCACCCACAGTTGAGTCAGTTATTGTTGTAAACATGACATCCCTATCTTTTGTGGCTTAGAATTAATTCAAAATCTGATATGTAAGGATTATTAAAATAGTGTTTGAGTTGCAGCTGATGTGGGTCTTGTTCTAACTAAATGTTTCATGTGGTCAAACTGGTAGGCTTGGGTTACAAATTTGGAATGAAAAAAAATATGATCAGTATAAAACAGGAAATGCAACATCAGAATTTGTACGAGCTTTTACCAATTTCCATCATATTGCTGCAATTTTGGAAGTAGTACATAGCTTCTTTTTATTTATTTTATGTCACCAAATTGTACATACTTACAAGGATGGACCGTTAACCATAATCCAACTATATGACACCATCAAGATTTGTAATACAAAAGTCAACAAACCTCGTTTTAAGACAACGGTATTTCTCGCTGCAATACCATTTAATTTTGTAGCAACAGTTAAAATTTGGGGCAATACCAATTAATTTGGGGCAACCAATTACATTTCGTGGAAATTGTACTAATCGGTTGGCAATAGTTAAATTTTGCCGCAACCAACTACAATCGTGGCAACATCGTTAATTTATTGCATCGATTTTCTTTCAGTTGAAATAAGGTGTTGCACAATTGAATACGCTGATTTTAGGTGAAAGTACGTACCTTGTTAATAGAGCCTAGGGAAAGCGTGGATGAATATGCCGAAGGAGGAGGACATAAGGTTTTGGGAATAGTCGATGCTGGGATGGAGATAAGCGGAGGAGAAGGGAAAAGAGGTGACCGGAGGAGGAGAAGGGGAGGAGACAATCAGAAGAGGGAGAACGGGAGGTGAGCGAAAAGGGAAGACTCTTGAAGGAGGTGGCGAAGGAGGAGAGTAGCTGGTTTTAGAAATTTTGTCGATGTAAGGAGAAGGGGCGGAGAAGGGGAAGCAATGGAGGTAGCGGTGGAGGAGACAGGTTGTTTTGCATCTTTGCCCTCTGAAAGTTAAAATTTTACAACACGTGCATATACACGTGACCTGGAGGCGTTTAGCAACAGAACAGATAGTTGCGATAACAGTGATATTGGTAGCAATAAATTTTTTCGGGCAACAATTATGTTTGGTTGCAATAATATTTTTTTGGTTGCAATAAATATATTATATTACAACCAATTAATTTAGTAGTAATAATATTAATTTATTGCAACAAATTAGTTTATTGGTTGCAACGTGGTGTTGCAAAAAACTGAATTTGGTGTAGTGAAGGGCTGGAAGCTTGTTTGCAGATAGGATCGGTCGGGTCGTGACACGTCCACTTAGGCTCGGCATCTGTAAAAATGGTGATGAAAATCTGCTGGCCATCAAAGGCCCATGCGAAGGTGATGATAATTGATTGAAGAATCTTGATTGAGCTGCGTTGGCCATCTCGGGCCACTGTGTTGCTTTCATGGTCTGAACTCTGAGGAAGGAGGGGAGCTAGATCACCCATTCTTTATTTATTTATATATTTTGCTGAGGTTTTTCTTTTGTCTGTATGTTGGAACTCTTTATTTTTCAGAGAAAATTGTTTCTTGCAATTCTGTTTTAATTGCTACATAGGAGGATATATAAAAGAAGAAGATGGGTATCAAGTATCAACTTCTTTCTTTATTTTCTCGTTTAAAATGGCTTCACGCAGAATATGTACGTTTTCAACGAAAAGGGGTCATGGAAAATGATGGAGATTTATTTTCTCGTTCGTACAATTCAGATTATTTTCACATAGGGATTATTAATTGTACATCTTCTCAGGAGTCAATATCAGTTATCAGTATATGGAAAATTTGAAATCCCTTTTTTTCTTTTTCTGTTTTTAGAATGAGATAAGGTTAAAGTCTGTATTAAATTAGATATTGAGATTCAAATCATCAAATCTATGATTCTTTACGTGAAAGATAATACCTTATGGGCTATCCATTACAGTACATAATATATAATTCTTCTTTTTTAATTAATTTGTTTGTGGAGAATATGTTCATGGACTTGGTGGAACTGGCTAACCCCAGCTATACCAAAGAGTTGAATAAAGCTCTTCAATTTGATGAATTATATTAAATAAAAGCATTATTGAATAATACACTAGTGGAAAAACCGGAATCAGGATCGGCCTATCTGGATCGGTTATATGGGACACCCGATCCTAATAAGTATCTGGATCGGTTTATTTAAAACAACCGATCCTAAAAACTATTTAGATCGGTTTTTAGTAATAACTGATCCTAATTTATTACTATTAGGATCGGTTTTTTGTAGAAACTGATCCTGATACTATCAGGATCGGTTTTTACATAAAACCGAGCCTAATAGTTTGAACTATTAGGATCAGTTATTGGTTAGAACCGATCCTGATACTATCAGGATCGGTTTTTGTTAAAAACTGATCTTGATAGTAATTAAGAAATTAGAAAGATAATTTTTTTTATTCCTTGAATAAATATATTAGTTATACAAATGGAATGTAAAATTGGCCGATATAACATACTTGATACTTCACATGCTTCTCTCTCTCTCCACACTCTGAATGGTTGCAATGAACAAAATATGTGGTTGCCGGTACTGCTGCAATTGAAGAATTTAAGAAGGGATGGTGTTCCATAGAGATGCTAATATAGTGAATCCTAATTCCTGTTATTTTATAAATTATTTTAATAAATTATCTTATAAATGAATTCGATGTAACATTTGGCAAATTTGAACAAGAAAGGATACATTTTCAGAGAATAGACAACTAAATTGCAAGCAGCATATCACAGCACCTCTCCCCCCATTAAGTGTCATTGCTGATGACAAATCTCCAAAAGAAACAAAACACACACCAAGACAACCATAAATCTAGAATTCCAAAACATATAAGATTACACTTTTCTCTCAAAAAAAAGGAAGATTACACTTCTTTTTTTTTGGTAAAAAGCATAGGTCCAGTTTCATTAAGAAACAGTGTTAAATTACAAAACACAGTAAAAATATTTAGAGCTACAGTCATCCAAAATTCAAAGAAACAACATTTTTCAGTCTGACTCTTCATTTGGTTCTTCATCTGACTCCGAAGATCCTTCATCCATCTCTTCCCCTTTCTTTGATGATCCTTCAACTAACTTTTTACTCAACTCTATTTTTTATTAAAGTATGTATCTTCATATTTCTCTCGGTAAATCTTATTGGCACCAAAAGGGAAGAACCACCCACTTGTCCACTCTTCCAGTCCTTAATGGAAATGACTGGCGAATTCATTTGCATTGTGATTGTATTATCACGACCGTACACCTTGGTTCATATGTTTATTCTATGGAATTAAAAAAAATTATATCTTTCTAGTTTCTTAAAAAAAATATCTATTATTTTTTTTTATAAAGAACAATTGCTGATTTTTTATTAGGATCGGTTTTATTGTTAATAACCGATCCAGAAGGTATCTGGATCGGTTATAATGCATAGAACCGATCCAGAAGGTATCTGGATCAGTTATAATGCTTAAAACCGATCCAGATACCTTCTGGATCGGTTATAATGCATAAAACCGATCCAGATGTTAATGTTATAAATTTTCAAGTTATCCAGAACCTATTAGGATCAGTTCTTATGAAAAACCGATCCTAATAGTGCATATAAGGCTCAAATCAGTCCGATTTTTGTCAGAAACTCGTCTCTCTTCCTAGGTCTCGCCTCTCTTAATTAGCGCAACAGCTATTTCGCCCTGCTATTATTCAGCTATCTCAGCTCTTTTTCTCAGGTACATTTGATCATCTCTTTTCTCAAATTTGATATTAATAGAGCACTAAACCCTAAACCCTAAACCCTAAACCCTAAACCCGGCCTATACAAGTGGGTTATAAATTTTTCTTTAGCTTTTTTATTGGTTCCACAAGCTTTTAAGTTTGAATACCTCTTCTCATTTCAAGTTTTCCTTTAAATGCGGATATTTGGATGCACATGCATATGTGTAATTTATGAGAAAATATATTAGCTATATATGACCTATATATTCTTTATATGTTGAGATTTTCTTTACAAGTTTGAATACCTCTTCTTATTTCAAGATTTGCATGCACACGCTTTTGAGTTTGCTATTATATGCTATATGAGCATTTTTTTTATTTCAACTTGTAGAATATATGCTATATGTACATCACTTAATTAGGTTCCAATTTTTCGGTTGAATTTTGTAGATTGGCTATTATCGAGAGATTTGGTGCAGCGATCGATCTTCATCTCACTCGGTACGGCATCTAAAAAAGTTGTAAGTACAACATGCATAAAACTCATGTTTAATTAGTTTTGTGCATGAATGTGTATTTTGATAACTAGAGTACGTAGATGTATATATATTAGGTATTTAGCTAGAGT